>PVKU01013201.1:0-30362 GCA_004027475.1 Anoura caudifer | reverse complement strand
GCAAGAAGAGGCTGGAAAGAGGTATTCCAAGTCATGAAAATCAAAGGCCTACATCCAAGATTGCTCTATCCAGCAAAGCTGTCATTTAGAATGGAAGGGAAGATAAAGTGCTTCTCAGATAAGGTCAAGTTAAAGAAGTTCATCATCACCAAGCCCTTATTATATGAAATGTTAAAGGGACTTATCTAAGAAAAAGAAGATAAAAAATATGAACGGTAAAAAGACAGCAAACTCACAGATATTAACAACCACCCCTAAAACAAAAGCAAACTAAGCAAACCACTACAACAGGATCAGAAACACAGAAATGGAGATCACATGGAGGGTTAGCAATAGGGGAATGGGAGGAGGAGAGAGGGGGACAAGGTACAGAGAACAAGTAGCATAGATGATAGGTAGAAAATAGACGGGGGAGGGCAAGAATAGTGTGGGAAATGTAGAAGCTAAAGAACTTATGACACATGGGCATGAACTAAAGGGGGGAATGTGAGTGGGAAGGGGTGTGTAGGGTGGAGGGTAATGAAGGGGGGAAAATGGGACAACTGTAATAGCATAATCAATAAAATACAATAAAAATAGGAAAAAAATGTGTATCAGTTGAAATTATTATCTAATAATATAAAAACTTTAAATTTAGTTCCATGACAGATGTAATGTTAAGATATCTTGTGATAGCATAAGCAGATATAGGCTCTAACCATATTTCTTAATATCAGATATTTAAAATAATAAAGTGGTAATTGGTAGAAATGCATAGGTAGTGAGAGTGGTCACTCTGTAACTTGCTTGTACACTACTGTAAGGGCATGTAAGTAATATGAAAGAGAAGTATCTAACAGAGTTAGGGATTGGGCGCTACTATCTGGAGGTGGGCTTGCCAGCTTCCCCCTTAGCTTACCAGCCAGCCCTTTGCAGCTGTACCTTGGGTCCTATGCTGTATTTCATGGAACATGGACTCCATGGATACATAGGCCTGGAATGTGATCTCTTTCGGTAGCTCCGTGGGTCCCATGTCCATGATGGGCAGCAGTGTGCCACTGGCTATTGAAGTAGATGCTGATGTAATATAGAATACTTGGCTGTGCATAGCATTTTGTCATAGGTCAATGAATAGCTGGATGTCACTTTCGGTTTTTGCTGCCTATGGGGACCATGGAGCACACCATCTACTCTACTGAAGCAGCTTTTGCCAGCTTTTCTAGAGCAAAGATGAGTCAAAATGTAATGGAATTCCATCTTTTAGCTGAGCAGCTAGAAAGAAACAACTTGACACTATCATCGCAATTGAATGATGGCCTCTGGGGACATTATGCAATGATTTAGCCTTGGATATTGAGCTCTGTAGTTGAAATTTGGTGTTGCTTTCTCAATGATGCAACCACTTAATTAGTTAGGTGAGAAATATCCCTCTGCCACTTAGAGGAATGAGGGCCACCACTTGGGAACTGCATTCAGACACTTGCTCTTACGTTAGTTGGGTGGTAGGTGTCAACTGGGAAGACTAAAAGGAGGTAACATTTCTGGAATGCTCACTATATACAAAGCTCAGTCCAAATGCCTTATATGAATTAGGTAATTTAATCCTTACAGAACACTGGGAGTGAGTCCGATTATTTCCCACTATGCAGATGTGGAATCTTAAGTAGAAAAAGGCTCAATAGATCTTTTAAGGCCACATAAGTAGTAGGTGACAAGGCCAGGACTGAGACCCAGGAAGCTGGGCCTTGGAATGTGTTTTTAACAGCAACATCACCCTGGACGCTGAATAAAAGTAGCAAATTACAGAGTGCTCAGACAGGTGGATCCCAAGTCATGGTGCCACATTAGCAGAGAGGGAGCAGTGGCTGTCATTTTGTAAAAGGGTGTAACAGAGGGAGCAAGCCCCAGTAGGGACCTCTTGATAGTGCTAATTGTACCAGAAATGCCACTGATCAACTTCATCAACAGAGAGTTGGTTGATGGTTCTAACATTCAAAGAAAGCACCCTCTTGATGCTTTCTGATGACCTGGAAAGAACTGAAGTTTGGAGAAGAGGTTAAAGAAACGCGGGTAGTGCAAGATGACAAGGAAGATGGAGTGCACCAGATCACTTTTGGTCAATTTTGCTAAGATTTCATCAATTCTTATGAGATGGTTGGAAATTTATGTTGGGGCCTTACTGTAACTGAATTGTCATTTTGCCATGTACATATAATTATGCTCAAATCATCTATTAATTAGATAGAACTCATTCAATACTATAGTTTTAGTGATTATTCAGTAATTCCCTTTTCTTCACAAAGCCTGAATTAAAGGGCACTTTGACTGTTGTGCCTTGAGCTTCCAATCTGGACTATGCAGACCCTCCATTCTCTGATTTCATGCTCATGATTCTGATGGTAATTATGGTTGGTCTGCCAAGCCTGCCCTTTTCACAATGATGGCTGGGCTTGCTGTCGTAAGTCTGTGTCTGCACAGAAATTCGCAACAATTGGCTTCCCTTGGATAAATGCAGTAAGTGGCCCTCCACTGTGCCTAGCTCCTGCACATTGTATCTTAACTCTGGGTAGAAATATAAATTTGGGTGCTCTTGAACTGATAGCTGAAGCATGAGTAGGGCCGATTAGAACAAGATGCAACAGCAAGAGCTGTTGAGCTGTCCGAATACTTTGGCAGAAAAGATTAAAAAAAGAAAGCTTATCTGCAAAACTGATTATGTGGATAGTCTTCAGGATGATTTTGAGGCTTTGGAGTGATCAGGCCGTCATGTCACGAGCTTGGCTGTGGTTATAAGATGCTCACTCTTTTCTTTTACATTCCTGGCTGAGGTTCAATATTCAGAGAGGTGGCAGCTTAATGCTCCATGCAGCTGTCAGCATCTTTGTGGGCATCTGAGAGGGCATGGGGCCTGCACATGCCAATGAGGCAGACGTGGACCCTCCTCTCCAACTAGAACTCTGGGTGAAGTGTTGGCAAGGCCTGTCCTGGGTCTGCACTGAGGGAGGCCTTGCCTTCCACCTACTGGCAACTGCACAAGGGTCAGCCACTCTTGCCTGGTGAGGGGTGTTTCAGACTAAAAAGCCTTTCCAACTGTTGGGCTCAGGATCTTCCTATTTGCTTCCTTTAGTGTGAGGCTTCCTTTAGTCTGATTTTACCAAAAAAAAGTATAACCTTATTGGATACAAATTCAGAGAGAAATGTTCAGTTTCACAACAAGTATCATTTTATATAAAATGTGTGATTATATATACTCATAAACAAAAAAGTATATGGTTAAATATTCTCAACAAAAGGAAAATAATGCTTGCCTTGTAAGAGTAAAAGTTACTTAAATTAATCTTAAAAGTTAAAACTTCATGTTTTTCACTATGAAAAACAAGCATATGATTAAATGTATCTGTTCTCTTAAAATTACTGTTGTTTTAAGCATTAGAGTGTAATAATGCTATGCTCTAGATTAATTTATTCCATTTTTAAACTACTGCATTCATGTACTTACATTACTTCACTTGGAAAGCTAAGAATATTAGAATATTTATTAATGGGAACTCTTCCATATCTTTATGTTTTATTTTCTATTGATATGTAAAGTATACTCTTAGAAACTAATTAATGATAGTTCAGGATATTTTTACTTCTGAGAAATTGTTTCAACACTTTTTAAACTTAAGAAAACAATCTTTTCTATTTTATTTTGTTCATTACTTAATAACTAATATCCTTAAAGTTTGGCTTCTATTATAAAACTTTAATTCTCTGATTTTGAATCTAATGATCTAGTATAACATTCAAATATACTAAAGTTATTAATATTTGATTAATTTTATGTTATTAAATTTCATTCAGCTATTGTTCATATAAATAAAATGTTTTTCTATAAAAATAAAAGTATGGTGTGCTTCTAGCTTTAAATGTTACGAATAAAGGATATAGAATTGTAAAATAAAATTCAAATTCTTAGGGCACACATATTGATATGATTGTTAAAGCATAGAGTATGGCTTTTTAAAAAGGGTGTTTTAAAGACAGGGAGGCAAGATTGAGCCTCAGTTTTGTGTCAGGCAGCCTGGTCTTCGGCAGAGAATATGGCATCTTTGCTTAGTTTTCTCATCTGAAAAAGTACTTATGATATACACAACATTTGTTGTGATGATGGACATATCAGTTTGTGATACACTAGCGTAGTGCTGAGAACATAATCAGCACTCAAAAGGGGTGATAGCTTCTTTTGTGATGGTAGTAATTATATTGTCTTCTTTTAATATTTCTTCTCAGATAACAAATAATTCTGAATTTAACATCGAAGAACAACATATTGTTTTTAAGTAGCAGTGCAATAAACTTTTAATTTTAAAAAATCAATTGATTTAGAATTGCATTAAAACAGATATTTCTGTTTCATCTACAAAAATATAACTAAATGGACACATTTATGTGGTTATGTTTTTGTAGATAAAAATATATTTGATATATATTTTTCTCTTTCTGCTTCTATACACTAGATTTGTACTCAAAATATTATTTTTTCTCAAGAGAAATAAAGAAATATCTGTAATATGCATGGACTAAATTTCATCATTTTACTGTGGTCAACAGTAGGGCATTCTCAATTACATGTAAGTGCCAAATTAAGTAACTGAAATGTCACAACTGGTTAAATTATTAGCCTCATTAGTACACAAAAATCATTGTTCCATCATGAATTTATGAAAAATTATTTCCTTCCCCCAGTTTAAAATTCAGCAATTAAATTAAATGTAATGAAATATGTTCAGTCCTAGATCTTCATTGAGGAGGGATCATTTAGATATGTGAAATTACCAATTGTACCATTATTTTCACTGAGAGTCTTATTTTTGCCGTCATTTTATAGTCTTGGGGTTTTCAAAATGTCTCAGCTTACTGACATGCCTATGGTGTAAAGTCCGATCCCAGAGCCTCACACTCAGAGCTTTGTCTCCAGCAGGTGTCGCCAATCGGGGAATTGTGGTTGCTGATGGAGTTTCACACGGCCACCGCAGAAAGTACAGCGACTGTGTTCTACTTGTTTAAAAACTCGTGGTGTTTACAAAGCGTCATCATGGTGTGTAAACATGGTATTTTTTCATTTTCTTTTTGTCCTTACCCACCTCCTTGGCAGCAGAGCCCCCATTCCTTTTGCTGGCGAGTTATTCAAGGAGCTTTGCCCCCGGAGAGAGGGTGCTGTTGTGCGGCTCCCTTCAGTCCCGGCCTTTCTCCTCTGTCATGAGTGTGGAGTACTGTTCATTCATTCCTGCATCACCAGAGGTGGAGTTCCAGAAATCTGTTTATTTCACAAATATCAGAGGCCAATGGAATTTTTTCTGCTATTTAACTCTTCGCCAAATAATTCTAGCTTCATCCATGCTCTCATCATGAGACACTGAATTACCATCCCACACATCTTGAAAAGACTGTAGATAATAATACAGAGATTGTTTTTAATAATAGCAAACTATGATCTAAATCCAGTAAGGGAAAATATTCTGAAGTTCTAGAATGTAAAGTATCTAGGGAAAAGAAAAGATGCAAGCAGGCCATGTCTTTTATATTTTGTGCTTTGCTTGCTTGCAGTGGAGCTTATTTCTAAGATATTACAGGGAGGTATTTTATATATATATGTATATACTGTGCTTTGATTTATATATTCAATCATCCATACTTATATAACCATATCTCTCTACAGTGAGTAAACATGGTAATTTTTGGACATGTGAGATCTAAAAGCAAGTCTATCTGGGGATGTGTCTCATTCCTTGAGATAAAAAGTTAATACTTCGCACAGGAGTTTAAAGATTAAAATGTCGGGATTTAGTGATATAGTGGATGAGTTTGGTCCATATAACTCCTCTTAGGTTCTTTTGTATACACACAATCTCTGACTTTAGTAAGAGCGGAGAA
Source organism: Anoura caudifer (assembly GCA_004027475.1). NCBI lineage: Eukaryota > Metazoa > Chordata > Mammalia > Chiroptera > Phyllostomidae > Anoura > Anoura caudifer. Next base: position 24,464 of record PVKU01013201.1, on the reverse strand, counting down.
AGGAGAATGAAGAAATGAATATTATTTCCCTGGGAGAAAAGGTGTGTATTGTTTAAGTCATCTTTGTTTTGCTTCAATGTTGTAAATCAAGCCTGTATGACAACCATTGTAAATATTGTATTTAAGAACTTAATTCTAATACGGAATTTGAGAAATTGGAAGATGAGAAAAATATACAGCAGAATGTGCTTCTAAAATTAGAAAATGAAGTGTAAGACTCCCCTCCCTGTTTGTCTCCCTTTAGAATGAACCTCAGGGAATAACTGTAGAGCTAATGGTCTCCCATTGGTGGGTCCTCATGCACAGATATGTTTGAGCAATAATCTGATCTGCAAAGAAATATTACAGTGCAGAGGGAAATTGTGTGATTTTTGTCTTATTAAACAAATATACTAGCTCCAACAGTTTTCATGCCAATGCGGAATGAATCAGAAGAAGATAAGCAGCAATGGAAGAACTTTTTAGGGAAAGTGGGAATGGACACCTTTCTAACCAAGCTCAGCATGTTGGAAAAGGCCTGAAGATGGAGCTCTTTGCAAAGCTTTCGTGCAGAATATGAAGCCAGCACCTGGATTTTGGTGCTTGTTTACAACCTTTTAAAATTTACTGTTTCCCTTAGACTTTGTTTTATAATCCTCTAAAATGTAAACTTCAGCACTGTGTTTTTAAATGCCAAAGAATTAGGGGAAAATTACACAGAGCTATGATTTTTCAGGTCATATTTCTGAAAAATGATATCCTAAATTATATCTTAAAGGGACCCTTAACAGTTGTTCTTATTTTGTTTTCCTCTGTCTTCCATGGCCTCGTTTTTAGTCACAGTGGGGGTAGTTCCTCGTGTGACATTCACGGAGGGCACCTTCCAGTAACTGTGCTGGACACCTCCTCTTCCATGCCGTCATGCTCATCTTTCCTACATATTTTCCTCTTGGGTCTGAGACAGCACATACAGAGAAAAAAAACATGTATCTTTCTGATATATTTTATCAATGTTTTTGAGCTGTTTTGTGATCCAGAAGTAATATTTTCTGTGGCAATCTGTTATCTAGTTTTACTTTGAAAATTAATGCTTGTCCATATCCCCTGTCTCATCCTTTTCCCTCTCACATGTTTTTTGAAAGAAATTTACTGTTACTCGTTTTTTGTAGTACACAGTTACTATATCTTTTAAAACATTTTCCTATTTTTTCACATTTATGTGCTTATGCTGTATAAACTTCGGACCATTTTACAAATAGAGCTTTGTATTTATGTAAGATTTTAGAATGGACAGGAATATACTCACTTTTTAAAAATCTTGCTTATTTAGGATTCAGTATGAACCTGTTTAAAAGTTTTCAATATTTTGTTTCCTTCTTTGTTTTAGTTAAACTGCACACTGAGCATTATTTGATATAACTCAATTAACTATAATAATATCTAATGCAAAAAGGCAATATTTTTTAATTCTAAAATTTCAGATTACAAATTTTAAAGTCATTATAAAGCACAGGTCAGATAGTTTCCTATGTGAATAAAGCATTCTGTCATATCTATTCCTTAATTCATTGTTATGTGATACTTTAATTAAGATATTTAATCAAGCCTCAGAGGTGAAATGGTTAGAATACATCTTATCAACCTTTCTGGTTTTGAGCAAGCTGCTTGCTTATTTCTTTTTAAAAATGTAGATTATAAACAGCACTGTATAAATACTGGAAAATCATCTTTACTCCATTTAATTACTAGACTGAAATCTTAAAGCTTTACTGTTGGAAAACAAAAACTAAAATGTGTGCAAATCTCAGGAGGCATATTTTGTGTTGTTGATAACCATCACTTTGCCATATTTGTTTGTATATTTTTAACTCAATATACATACATACATATATACCTATGTATTAGGTTGAAATTTGGTCAGAATATTGGAATGACTTTAGAAAATTAAAGAACAATGAATGATTATAGTTTAGTGAAAAAATGTTAAAATACCCCATTAATGATAGTAACTAATTTGTTTTTCCTTTTTTAACATAAACAAAAACATATGTTTGCAGATTATGCAATGAATATTTTTTAAATATGAAACTTTTATAGGTTGATAGTTTTAAACAGCCATTTAGAAATATTATAATATTGGTCCTTTACTATGTAGAAACTTCACCAGATTAACAGTTTTCTTTGTACTGAGCTGAATCTTTAGGGAAGATCATCAACTTTTCTGGAGAAAGATGCGGACATACCAAACATTGATAGCTTTGGTTATACTAGTGCTTTCACATAATGAGTCAGCCTGGCATTAACATTTTAAGTCCAGATTGAGTCCTTTGGCTTTAATTTGAAGTGTGACAAGCAAGAAATGTGGACCTCTTTGTCATTTATCCTTCTTTTTCTTCTACAGGAAGCCTCCTAGGAAACTTTGCTGAACTCCCAATTTCTCCACATCCCTAGCCATGTTTTTGGCTGACACCCCTCAACTGCTCCCATGGTACCCTCCACTTAACTCTTCCATACCACCTACAACACTGTATGGTTATTGCCTGCTTATTGCGCTCTTCCCTTTCCCTCCAAAAGTTGAAGAGCAAGGATTTTTTAAATATTATTCTAAAGATTAACCCAGTGAATAACACATGTTGGCACCCAATAATTATTAATAAATACATCAGATTTCTGGCTGCATGTACAGGTCTTTTTCAAAACAAGCCCACAGGTGAGATAATTAGTTTTGAAACTACTGTTTCTATGTACTTTTACATGTATGTAAACTTAGAAATCTGAATCTTTGTTTCCCCTGAAACTAACTATAGTCTCAGTTTGAGTCTTTTTATTGGTAATTTAAAATGCATAGTTTTCTTCTATAGCAGTAAATTTTAATATTTCTTTGATATTTCACTTAGAATCTGATTTTTTAAAGTTGTATGTTTTAAAACTGTAAATATTGTCATGAGCAATTATCCTTATAGGAGATTTAGAGTGATACAATGAGTGACATTGTCAGAGTAGTTTATGAATGAATAGAAATGTGCTGTAAAACTGTCTATTTGGTTTCATACTTTGAGTAATGCAGATTGTTTTCTCAGCACTGTAATGAAATCATCTGAAATCCATTAAAATCCACTTGGAGCCCATGAAATTCAAAAGACAGAGAAATCATTTAATCCTCCTATGGCATGATTGAGCACAAGAGAATCTTACCTGGTACCAGTGATTAAAATCCCAGCCCAGGAGTCTTCTCAGTTTTGTGGTCTCTTCTTCATTTACTCCTCCCTTTGTAGATGAGACCCTTCAGATTTAGGTTTAATTCTCACCAGTTTTAACATAATCCCAAAATGCCACAGAAAGATGCCCCCATCCATAGCTAAATTGGTTTCCTCTAATTTAGTCACTTATTTGCATGTTTAAGAGATTATCCAAGGAATCTACAAAGGTGTTTCCACCCCCTCTTTCAAAATCTGTTATTCAAGAGCCCTAGGAACATCTTAGTTACTTCCTTTATCACCTTGCCACATCCTCTTTCAGATCTTTTTTTGTCTTGGGTTGTGCCATCAATTATCCTGTTTGAGACTGATGAATAAGACCTACTCACCAAGCTTTCACTAACCCAGTAGATTAAGAGTCTGTCTGAGTACTTCCAGTGCTAAAAAATTAGGTTGAATAGAATATTACTTAAGTGAATTTTTTGCATAAAATTGTATTTTTGTATAAATACCCGATATGAATATTATCTGTAATGTTGAACATTATAATATTTTGTCCTTTAAAAAATATTAGCCCTGGCTGGTGTGGCTCAGTGGATTGAGTGCCAGCCTGGGAACCAAAGGTTTGATTCCCAGTCAGGGCACATTCGTGGGTTGCAGGCCAGGTCCCTGGTTGGGGGTGTGTGAGAGGCAATCACACATTGATATTTCTCTCCTTCTTTTCTCCCTCCCTTCTACTCTCTAAAAATGAATACATAAAGTCTTTAAAACTATCAAAAACAAAGTTTTATTTTGGTGTGATTTAGGGTAACATTGGAGGAAGCATTTTGAGCAAAGCATGAACAACAAAAGATACAAAATGAAAAAGATTAATTTAGGCATTGTTTTGCAGAAAAAAGGATTTGCAGAGAATAGTGGGATATAATTAGAATTTTAGTGAGTACTCTTGTTACTAAAATGAATTATACACATTTTTACCTGAAAATGGGTTAAAATTGGTTTTTAGAATAATCCAAATCGAAGTTAATTCACAGTGGATTGTAGACAGCCAAGGAAAAACAGCACAACTAATTAAACAAAGCAGAAAACAATGAAATCATGTAACTCTTTGGGTCATTTATTTTGCATGTCAGGATATGAGGAGAGGCAGGTTGGTAACAGGAGTTAATGGTCATGGCAGTTTGAGGCACTTTTTAGCATTTTAGATATAGATGATGTCTTTAAAACTTTAAATTCTATACTTAAGATATTTTCTCAAACTCAGTAATATATTTTTACATTCCTTTAATGTGTTATTTAGAATCGGATGAAATAAAAATTGTGCTTGTATTAATTTGTCAATATAAGACTATTATCAACAATAATTTTCATACATGGTCATATGTATGTGATATAGTGTGTGTGCCTAATCCTGGAAAGGAAGAAAGGAAGCAATAGGAAAGAGATGATGGGCAAGCCAAGAACATCTTGGCTCTTGAGATGGATGAAATGTTAGAGGAGGCAGGACACATATAACCTTTCCAGAATGGCTTTGTTCACTCAGTAATATGCATTTAAGTTTCTTCCATGTCTTTTCATGACTTGGTAGGTCATCCGTTTTTAGCGCTGAATAATATTCTATTGTCTGGGTGTACTAGAGTTTATCAGTTTACCTGCTAACGGTCATCTTGGCTATTTCCAAGTTATGGCAATTATGAATAAAGCTGCTATAAACAACCATTTGCAGGTTTTTGTGTGGACATGTTTTCATTTCCTTCAGGTAAATATGAAGGAATATGATTAATGAATCATACAGTAAGGATCTGTTTAGTTATGTAAGTGTTGGTATTGTTTATACCGTTAGCAATGAATGAGCGTTTCCATTGCTCCATGCTCTTGCCAGCATTGGTTGTGATCAGTGTTCTGGAGTTTGGCCATTCTCACAGGTGTGTAGTGGTCTCTCATTGTTGTTTTAATTTGCATTTCCCTGATGACATATGATGTAGAGTGTCTTTTTGTATGCTTAATACAAATTCTTAACTCTTCCAGTTAAATAGAAATAAACTTGAACAAATAGTTCAGACAATTAGTTTATTCCAATTGGTTATTTATTTACTAATTTCTTACAGAAGGTAACAATTAATAATGTGTAATAAGCATTCTAAAAATATAGACATCTTGCTGAAGAGAGTTACAGAATTTTTTCAGTTGGTACATATCTCTGAAATGATAATGAATATAATAAAAACATTCCATTGGATATTCAAATACTATTTTATATATGCTAAAGCTGTTAGCATGAAGCATTGGTATTTAGCTTTCTATTTTATGTTTTACATATAAAGACATGTGGTGAAATAACAATTTTCAAGTTCTATGGGCTACATCTGTCTTGATAGAATGTCATTATGAACCCAAATAAAGTACATAGTATCTTAAAGGAGGGTAATTCATTTCATTCATCCTCAGCTCTAATTACTAAAACAATTATTCTAATACTGAGTTATATATCTCAGTGTATTTTATATGCTCTTGGTTACATGCAATAATCCAGATCCTCTTCTGTAACATCAGAATCCATATTTAAAGAGTGATCATATCTCACCTTGACTGACCTTAATTCCTTTAATGATGTGTAAATGATTAATTTCAGTATGATATTTTCTTCTTATTTTAATTGACTCCGCTTTGTTGGAATTTCTTACAACATATGATCAGATGAGTACAGAATGATGTGAGATTTTAGTTCCTAATTTGGCCTTTATCTGTACGAGCACAACCAAAGATTGCTTTTGAATTGAAACTAATTTACGCTTCTGGAACATAGTAAACCTACTGTTGATTTTTTATGAATTGGCTGTTCTTACCCTGGATTTGAAATACTTAAGTGTGGAACCTAAATAATGGGATTTATAGTCACCAGTCAATAGATGTTTATTGAGCACCTATAAAATATCAGGTTATGTATAATGTTCTGAGGCCAGAGTAGAGGATGAACAGTCTCTGCTCTCACAGTACTTAGATCACCCGAGAAGAGAAACATTCTGAGGGATGAGCATAGAATGATGCTACTCAGTTCAAAGGTTAGAAGGGCAGTGGGAAAGGCATCAATGGTTACAAGAATAGCTCCATGTTAATTCTTTTCTTGCTACAGTTTTTTTCTAGAAATATCAGTTTCTTTCCTTTTCCCTCAGAAATCCCCTATCAATTAATTTCTACTGACACATAGTAAAATCTCATTCAATCAGGACATTACTTATTTTATTATTATAACTGACCTTCTGCACACATTCTTCTAAATATGAATTACATTTTTAAACTAGGCACAGAAACATTTTAGTATGCTCAACTGTTTCACATATAAATATTAGTTTTTTCACCGTTCTCTAACCTTCCTTTATTTATTTTTATTTTATAATAATTTAAAAAAAAATCACTAATCTTAACAATTAGGTAAATATTTGTTCTTTTTTCCTGTTTATTTATTTAGCTTATAATGAGATTTTGAAGATAGAAAAAGAATAAACTAGAGGGATGGCAAGACAACAAAAAATCTTTTGTAGAAAAAAATAATGTTTGCCTTAAAGAACCTAGAAATATTTCCCCCCTGCATGAGCACATCCTCCAAAAGAAAAAAGAAAATAAAGTATAAAACATGTTTGATTATATTACACATGCATGCACAATTTCTGAAGGGATTGACTGGACATTTATTTATCCATAAGTTTTACAAATAAAAAATATGTAAAGATAAACCTGAATAGTATTAAGTGACCATATGTAGTACCAAACTAATGAGAACCATTATCCACTGGAATTTTTTGCAGTCATACTTCATTTATTGCACATTGCTTTATTTTGCAGCTCAGATACTATTCTCTTTCTCTCCCTCTTTTTTTTTTTATAAATTGAAACTTTGTGGCAACACTGTGTTGAGCAATTCTATCTGTGTTATTTTTTCCAACAACATTTACTCACTTCTTGTCTCAGTGTCACGTTTTAGTAATTCTCACAATATTTCAAACTTTTTACTATTATCATATTTGTTATGGGTATCCAACATCAGTGATCTTTGATGTTCCTATTGTAATTGTTTGGGGGTTCCACAAACCATGCCCATATGAGATAGCAAACCAAACTGATAAATGTGGTGTGTGGTTTCATTGCTCTATCAGCTGGCTGGCTGTTTTCCCACCCCATCATGCCCAGCCCTCTCTCCCTCTCCTATTTCTTATTCCCTAAGGTACAACAATATTTAAAATAAGCTAATTAATAACTCTGCAATGGCCTCCAAGTCAAGTGAAAGGAAGAGTTGCACATCAAAAGTTAGAAATAATTAAGCTTTGTGAGGAAGGCATGTTGAAAGCTGAGATAGATTGAAATCTAGGCATCTTGTGCCAAACAGGCGAATCATGAATGCAAAGAAAAAGTTCTTGAAAGAAATGAAAAGTGCTATTCCAGTGAACACACAAATGAGAAGAAAGCAAAACAGCTTCATTGCCAATATGGGGACAGTTTTAGCAGTCTAGATAGAAGACCAGAGCAGCCACAACATTTCCTTAAGCCAACGCCTAGTTAAGAGCAAGGCCATCCTAATCCTTCATTTCTAGGAAGGCTGAGAGAGGTGAGGAAGCTTCAGAGAAAAGTTTAAAGCTAGTAGGACTTGGGTCATAAGGTTTAAGGGAGGAAGCCATTTCCATAATATAAAAGTACAAGGGGAATCAGTAAGTGCTGATGTAGACGCTATAACAAAGTGTCTAGAAGATCTGGGAAACTAATGAAACTGGCTAATATAATTGATGAAGGTGGCTACCCTAAACAACAGACTTCTAATGTACAGAAGATCCTTGAATAACCTTATTTTAGTTGATGCTGTTTCATTTTTTTTTAAATCCTCACCAGAGGATATGTTTGTATTGATTTTGGAGAGAGAGGAGGCAGGAGAGAGAGAAACAGGGAGACAGAGAGAGAGATGTGAGAGAAACATTGATTGGCTGCCTCCCATATGTGACTTGACCAAGGACTGCACCCACAACCTAGGTATGTGCCCTGACTGGGGATTGAACCTGCAGCCTTTTTGGTGTATAGGATGACACTCCAACCAACTGAGCTACCTGGTCAGGGTCATTTTAATATTGATTAGATGCCATAGGAACTTAACTCTTGTTTATATTAATTAAAATATGATAAAATTGGTTTATTATACATTGTTTCACTTAAAGTCACAGAACTTATCAACAACATTAAGTGAAGATTTACTGTAGATAAAACAGCCTTTTACTGGAAGAAGAACACCTTTAGGATTTTCACAGCTAGAGAGGAGAGATTGATGCCTGACTTGGCTTCAGAACTTCATAGAACAGGCTGATTCTCTTGTTAGGGGCTAATGCAGCTGGTGACTTTATGTTGAAGTTCAATGTTTTATCTTTCCAAAAATCCTAAGGCCCTTAAGAATGATGCAAAATCTACTGTGCCAATGCTCTGTAATTGAAACAAAAAAGCTTGGATGACAGCACATCTGCTTACAACATGGTTTACTAAATATTTTAGGCTGTCTGTTGAGAACTACTGCTCAGAAAAAATGATTTCTTTAAAAATATTACAACTTGACAAAGCACCTGGACGCTCATGAGCTCTGATGGAGATATACAATGAAAGTAATATTGTTTTTTATCTGCTAACCCAATATCCATTCTGTAACCTATACATCAAAGAGTAACTTGGAATTTCAAGTCTTATTATTTGAGAAATATATTTCATAAGACTGTAGCTGCCAAAGATAGTGATTCCTCTGATGGATCTGAGCAAAATAAATTGAAAACCTGCTGGAAAGTTTTCACCATTCTACGTGCCTTGAAGAACACTTGTGATTCATGGAAAGAGGTAAAAATGTCAACATTAACGGGAGTTTGAAAGAAGTTGATTCCAACCCTTGTGAATGACTTTGAGGTGTCCAAGATGTTTATGGAGGAGGTGACAGCAGATGTGGTGGAAATAAGAAGAGAAAAATAATTAAAAGTGCAGCCTAAATGTGTGATTGAATTGCTACAATTCATGATAAAACTTAAATCGCAGAAGAATTGCTTCATATGAATGATCAAAAAAAGTAGTTTCTGGAGATGGAATCTATGCCAGAGGAAGATGCTGTGCAGATTGCTGAAATGGCAACAAAGGATTTAAAAAATTACATAAACTTAAATGGTAGAGCAGGGACAGTGTTTGAGAGGACCGACTTCAATTTTGAAAGAAGTTCTATTGTGTAAAATGCTCTCAAACAGTATTACATGCTACAGAGAAATCATTTGTGGAAGAGTCAATCAATGCGGCAAATGTCATTGTTGTCTTACTTTTAAAATTTCCACAGCCACCTCAGCCTTCAGCAAACACCATCTCGATCAGCTGGCAGCTGTCAACACTGAGGCAAGTCCATCCACCTGCCCAAAGATTAAGGCTCGCTGAAGGCTCAGATCAGATTAGCACCTTTTAGCAATAAAGTATTTTTTAGTAAGGTATGTATATTGTTTAACAATACTATCACACACTTAACAGACTACAATATAGTATAAACATAACTTTTATATGCACTGGGAAACCAAAAGTCATGTCTTAATTTATTGTGATACTTGCTTTGTTGCAGTGGTCTGGAACTGAACTTGCTGTGTGTCTGAGGTGTGCCTGTGTAACATCCCAACTTTGCATACAGTGCTAGAATACATTTTAACCACAGTATAACTGGTAGTACTTGAATTTTTGTGGAAATGAATACATATTGAAATGCAATGCAATTGTAATTTTGAAAAAAATACTGTCTTTAAAGTAAAGTCTTTGCAAATACCTTTTAGGGATAATGCATATCCATTAAAAATCTATGGTAACCTTGTATTTTATATTTGCTGGGATGTCCTGGTTTACACTTGTTGTAGATCAATTAATGTTGCTAATTACTTTAGCACCCCCATTTACTCTCAGCAGTATCTCAATCTGGATAGAAATATCTCCTGACTTTATTAATAGCTCCAAGAACTTAATTTTATCTAGACAACTAAATTAAAGAAAAAAAATTTTTCCCACAAAAATTTGAGCCTAATGAAAAACATTTTGAAAAAGTGATAAAGAGCACAAAATCTACATATAATTTTTAAAAGTTTGATCTTGATTTGACTTGATTTTATTTTAATTTCTTAAGTCATAATATTGTTTCAATTTACTATGCTACAAAAAGATTTGAAGGGTCATCTTGGAGTTTTTAAATATTCATTTAGGAGTGGTGCTAGTACTGATAGAGTCAATATTGTAAAAGAATGAACATTTTAATCACTGTGTAGCATAAGTCAAACACTATTGTAAGAACTTCTTATGCATTATGTCATTTGGTCCTCAAAGAGACACAATGAAGGGGTATTATTATTATTTCTATTTTACAGTTGAGAAGCCTGGAGCTTAGAATGATTGACTTGTGTCTTTCTACTTTCTGCTTTACTGAAAAATTAAATATATAGATATGTATTGTATTTTGTGGGCTCTGGTATTGTTTTCTGGGTTTGATTGTAAGGACAATATAAGAAGGTCCCACAATTTTTTAAAAGAGAATACTCCTTATTGCAAAAAGAAAAAGGACTCATGGACATGGACAGCAGTGTGGTGATTGCAGGTGGGAGGGGGTATTAGGGGACTAAATGGTAATGGAAAAAAAATAAAAAATTTAAAATAATAAAATGGAACTATTTTATTGACTTGTCTTGGACTAAATGAGTAAATATATATGATGCATTAAGACCAGTGTCTGGCACATAATAACCATCAATAAATGTTATTAAAAATAAGAATACTCTTTTTTTCATAATATTCACCAGAAGAGAAGCCAAATAATCTATGATCATTTTATGGCACTGTGAATTTTGTTTCTGATTATGTTGTCTTCTTTATTTGGTTCCCCCCCAAAATGAACCAAATTTATTACTCACTTTTAGTATTACATAAAGTTTTCAATGCACATTTCTTGTGCTAATGTTGACTTCTTTTTCTTTCTTATTTCCTTAGTGACAAGGGCATAGATCTAGAGTCAGACTACCTGGGTTCAAATCTCAATTCCAGTCACTCCTTAATTTTGGAGCTTTTGATCAAGTTCATTAGCCTCTCAGCCTCAGTTTCCATCTGTAACAAACAAATGAAGATGACATTAGATTGATCTCATATGGTTGTTATGAGTAACAAATGAGATAATGTGTGTAAATGATTGGAACCCTACCTGACATATAATATATGTGTATGTTATTATGTCATTCATTGCTCAGGTACTTGTAAATCTACTCAAATCCTTTTTATATTGGGACTTAACTAAATAAATGTTAAAATGTTTCCTGTTTCTTTATATGTAGCATGAAACATAAACTTATAAATACTTTTACTGAATTGATTTCCCAAAGTATATGTCAGATTGAGTCTATAAATCACTAAGTACAATATAGATTTAGTATATTTTCATAAAATATTTAGATAATTTAAGCAAAAATGAGAATTGATGTAGACGAGTAGCTTTGACTGATTGTAACTGATGCTCAGAAAACTTGGAGATACTGCTTAACTAAATGCAAACTTCTAGTTATGCTAGAATAGAACAAGAATCTATAAATAGGTAAGTATGTCTTACAAAAATGAAAAAAATCCAATCAATGTGATAATTCGTAGATACTTAATCTTTTCAAGGAAATTAAAGTACTTTTTGTTCTATTGTGTGAGAGTAAGAATTTGAGTTTCAACCACAAGAGCAAGCATGTCCAGGCAACTGAACACATGCGGGGGTGGCTGGCCAGGCCCCATGCCTGCACCCTGTTCATGAAAAATGCATTAATTAAGTTAATACTCTGGCTGTGGAAAGCCATTGGGGGGAATTAGCTCTTGTGGGGAACATTGTATTTACATTTCCTTTTGTTTCTCTAAAATTTTACCAAGCTATACACTAAGAAAAACATTTCTGTTGAAGCCAGGATAAAATGTGTTTTTATCTTCAATTTCTCTGAGCTTTATTATTAAGAACCCTTGAATTATGCTTAAAGATTGTTTTAAAGTTGTTAGGGTTTATCCTGGCCTATACTTTGTTCTCGTGGTGAGCCTTGCTACTTTGGATACCATTTAGGTCCCCACTTCGACTGTAGGACAGGTCAATGGGAAGGTTCATAAGAAGGCATTTTAAGCAAAGAACCTTGCAAGTCAGGTTTTCAATTACTGAAACACAGAAAGAGAAGACCAAGTTGTGTAATAATTTGGTCCATTGTAGGGTATGGGAAGAGGAGGGAGTGGGTGATTATCATGGTCAGAGGGGGAGGATGCATTGACCATTATGTTAGGAGAGAAAATTAGAGTGGAGGAGTGAAGGAACTGGAAGGAAGAAGGATATTATCTCATATAAATGGTAGACAGCAGGGGACTAGTCTTGGAATAGGACCAAAGCTTCTTCTGTAGCAATCCTAGGGTTAAAAGCAAATAATTACTTCTATCTAAGAGTTAGTAGCTTGACTCAATTAATTTCATTCAATAGTTGCATTATCCAGGTTGAAATAAGCTAAAGTAATCAGCACGGATTCTGTAATAATTCTGATACTCTTGGTTTGGTATCTGCCTGTAGAATCAACTTCATAATTAGGATGCCAGAAATATAGTAGATATACATGGGCCACTGGGTAGTGGTAAGAAAAGGAAAAGAAAGCTCAAGAATATATGTGATTTTAATGTCTGTATTTCAGAGTGTATCATTATACTAATTTTCTTCTATTCCTGAAATCTTGTATTTTCCAGTTATAATAATAAAGATGAACATTCACTGAAAATCTATTATGCATCAGGAAATTTACTATTTCATTTAATTGAATCCATAGAAAAATGTGGTTAATAGATAAGAAAGTGAGGGTCAGAGAAATTATATGACTTTGTCAGGTTCTGAAACTACTAAGTGCAAAGATTTTATAAGATTTTTTATAATCATATTTATGAAGTTAAAGACATAGAATAGATTTTTTAAAAATCCTATAACTTGGTCAAATATTTGTTGGAACTGAGTCCATCAAACAAATACATGTTTACCTTATAGAGCTACTTTATGTGAGTCCTTAATTAAAATAGTTCCAGATAATATAAGTGAGGTTTTCTTATTGCGTAGTTACCTTAAAACTGTCAGTAATATCTAAAACTGGTGGGGAATGGAGAACTAATTTCTAGTCTCACACTGGATGACTATCTCACAAAAAATTTTTAAATTATTATCCACATTTGCACACTTATCCATATTTAAGTAGGAATGCATGCCTGTGTGTCTTACTGTCAAATTAGAAAAAACAATGAACAGAATTGTCTATACTCTGAAAAATTAAATCAAACCAAAGAAAATTTTATCTTCAGAAAAACCATCACAAATGATGGGCTATTAGAAATTGACAGTATGTAAATAGGAGGAAAAATAAATCAATTAGAAGCTACTTATGGGATATTTAGGCATTGAGAATTTTTATGTTTGTGAAATACAGACATATGGCAACAAAGTGAGTCTTACCTGGGTATGTGTATTGTATAGATATAGTTTGGAGCATGGGTCATGATAAAATTAATGATTTTAATAGTTCTTTATTTTCTTCATGTTTAGGAAATATCAATGTGGGCTTTTGCAATCTTTCTGTATAGGTTATTAAATATATATTCAAAGAATAAAAAGGAGCTTATTTAAAAGGGGATTAAACATTGGCAGTGGCTTCTGCTTTCCTGTAAAATTTTAATTATATACTTTAAAAGGGGGTGTTTTTTCTTTTAGTTTAAAATTTGGATCAATAATATCATGTGCAACAAATTATAAAATAACACAAAAACATACTTTTGCAAGCAATTTGTAATGAAATTGTTTTCTAAGATGGTCCTTATGAAGACTTTCCAGCGTAAATTGTAAGAGACTTTCTGACTAACGTTTGACATAGTTTATTTTCTGGTGTATAGTTCAGTGGTATCTTTGATGTTTAGTTTTGAAACATTTGCTGGGCTGGACCACTCACATGCAAAAGTGTTAGCTCACCAGGGAAGCTGAACCTGGTGAAATCAAGTAGTCAGGAATTACCTCTGGGAAAAAGGAAAATTCAGTCCCAACAGAAGAATAAGCTCTTTCATAAGGATCAAAGTTGTCAACGAAAGGGATAAAATTTTGGTAATGAAATTTCAGATAATTGGCTCACAAGTGAGAAAATTTTTGTGTAGGTGGAGGCCTCACCTTTTTCTAAACCATGAATCTCAAGTAAAGATTAGCAAGCACTGTCTGTTTGCTTTAGAACAATTCAGTGATTCAATTGGTAGTTCTAATCCATGTGATACCATGTGAAGTACAAGTGAGGGCGGCCATGGCACCCTTCAGATTTGTAGATCAGTTTACAAACCTGTAAAGGGGAAGAGGAAAAAAGTGTTTGTCAGAAAATCCATTTCAATTGAAATAGTGCTTCCTATACCATTTCTTATAGTCTGAATTGCTTAGAGCTTGCTAGTGCTCAGGTTGGGATTTTTTGCTTTATATTTGGCAGAGTACCTTCTAGACTATTTCCAGAAGGATTTAAAAGTAATGCAATTAACTCTGGATTATTAAAACTAATAAGAAAGAAAATATCCTGAAGGAGTGATTCTCTGGAGATGAATCTATTTCACATCCATTTCCTTTTTTCTTTTCAATTGACATTTTATTATAGTACTTATTAAATAATAAAGTAAAATCACTTGAAATATGAAGCATGTTCAAATCTTTCCTGCTCTTCTAGATGACTAAGGTCTGCCTCAGTTTTGCTTTAAAAAGCAGTTGTAAGCATCAGTTAAGGTCAATCCTACATCATGGAATAATTATCAGTTACTAATTTCTATCAGGTAAAAGTTCAGAATATTTATTCAGGTTATTTGCTACTTCTTTCCAGGCATTTTCAGAGACCACTGCTGAATCTTAACTATTGTTAGAAAATGGTTAGCTTCCAATGGATACATTGGAAGGATATAAACTAAATTCACAAGACAATAGAGATGAAATTATTAAATATAAGTGCTATTGGCCTATTCTTATTTAACCAAAGTTTGAGTTATTGAATGTCTGATTTTCTGGTTTGTGAATTGACCAGTTTTGTCACCTTTTATTTCTTGTTATTTTCTTTTTATTTCTTTTTTTGTGTGCACTTCACTGATTATCCATTCCTCTAATAAATTTTCAGCCATTGTGCTCAATGAGGCAGTGACTGATATCTGTTGATTTTGCTGTTAGAAAATGTGGGATGTATAAAGTAGGCTCTTTGAGTCAGTAAATGAATAAACATAAAATTGAGGAGAGAATTAATCAAGCATGTTTGCTTGAAGTTGGTTATAAACATAAATAAACTTTCTTACACAATTAATTATTGACTTAATGGTTTTGTAGAAAAAAGAGTAGCAGTGATAGCATGAGTTTTTTTGTAAAGGACAAAAAGAGAGATTGTTGCATTTTTCAGAATGAAAGCACAAAAATCGGATGTGTATGGAAAGTTGGCATTGTGGTAAGCCATAGCCATGTCCAAGCTGAAGGTTTTGGAGAAGCTGATGTGCCTGGAAAGAGCCAAGGAAGCTGGTCTGCAGAGAATAGCTGGGAAGTAGACGGCATGTGCAGTACAATGGCCAAGAAAAGGGTTGCCAGCTTGTTTCCTGACTTTCAGGTGAAGTGCCTGCATGTGGGCTTGCTGCACATTTTTTCTTTTTTGCTGACATCTCTAAAATTTTGTATTTCATCTTAATTCTTATTTTCACTTGAGTTGGTTTGAGTGCATGTCATTCAACTGGTCCCTGACTGAGATATTGGGGCATCCATATTTAAAATCAGACACATCTTTGTCTGTTCTTGAGCTCCCCATTGCCATTATTATTACAGTCACTCAGGTTACAAACCTCAGAATAGTTTTTAAATCACTTCTCTCTTATTGCCTGTAGCCTTTCATGAAGGAATATGGTATATTTCTCAGTTACAAGCCCCATAACATAAGCAATGGTATTTTTCATGGTTTCCTAATTTGTATTTTTTTATTTATATCTAAACCGTTAATGGATGCATAGATATCTCAAATTCATTTTTGTCTCTGTGCCTTAGTAACTATTTTTCCCTGTTCTTCCTTCTCTTTTTTCATTTAGGTTTTACTTTCTCTCAAGGTCACTGTATAATATTTTTCTTTGTAATGCCTCAACAATGTGTTTTTTCTCTAATTTTTTAATGAGCTTATCTGGAATATCATAATTAACTTTAACATGACATCTCCTTAAGAATAAAGATAGAATTATTAGTTCAATTCAGTTCAACAAGCTTTGTTGAGCACCAGCTCTTTATCAGGCACTGTGCGAGTTGCTGAGTATATGGATACAATGGCTTACTCATTGATTCAATAAATATTATTGCATTTCTAAAATATGTCTAGTTTGTTTTGGGTGCCAGCCCTTGCTGTCACGGACCTTATGTTCTAGTGGAGATAAGTAATTATTCTGATGTTGCTTTGTACAGGCTAATGATGACTCCTGAAGACTGTAAACTCCTTAAATGGAATAAACTGTCTGGTCTGTATTCTCTGAATGCTTCTTCATTCTTCGCAGACACCTTTACTTACAGAAACTCCTTAGCCTAAATTGTCAGTCCTACTCTCTCTCTTTCCACGAACTTCACAAGCAAATTCAGGTATATCTGCAAATTTCATTATTGCCCAGTGCTCTGGTCTCTGATGGTTATATGATCTGATACCTGAAAACAAGTCCCATGTCCAAGTTCCCACTAATCAGTCGTTAAAACCCAGCGTGCCTAATCCCAAACCCATGCTCTCCCACCGTAGTTTCATCCCTCACGCTCTCTGGCGCCGTCTCCTTAGTCCCCTAGGCTTGAAACCACCCAGTCATCTTTGACTCACCATTCCTCTGCTTCCGTCCTTGCATTTAATTAGTCAAGAAATTATGTTCATTCTTCCTTCAAATTGTTTTTTGTATCCATTTCTTCTGATTCATGATCTCTCTGGATTAGACCTTCATGATTTCATACTTGAACCATTGGATTAGTTTCCTAACTGGCCCCTTTATCTTCATCTTTTGCTCCCTGTCAGCCCTCCTGTACTGAGACAAACATTCTTTGAATACTCCCCTTTATCAATTTTCTTCCTGCTCAAAAACCTGCAAAGGAGTCCCATTGCTTTACTACTTCAAATCTAGTCCTGAATTTTCAGGCATTCTATAACTTGGGCCTAGTTTGTTCATCCAATTTTATTTTCTTCAATTTGGTCCTTATCTGTTCATCCATTTTTTTCCTTCCACTCCCAGAATGGCTCTTTTCTAGTCAGGCTGTTTTCACACATGCTCTGCTCCCGCTCTTGCCTTTGCTCTGGATGTGATAGAGAATAAAGGTTAAGGAGCATGGGTATTGGAGTCAAACAGACCAGGTCAAGAATCCAGCTCCTATAGCTGCCCTTTCCCTACTCTTTGATCCAGGGCAAATTACTTAGTTTCCTAAATGGAAGTATTTAACATTGTGTATTATGAGAAGTAAACCAGATAAGGTAGGTTAAGTGCTCAGTGCAGTATCTGGTACATGTGCTTAATAAATGTTATGGTAACGATTTTACTTAGCTACTATTTTCCCCTTCCTGGCATATGTTTCTTCTATTCTTTCACCTACTCCAATTTGTCCCAGTTTTAAGGCTCTGCTCAAAGCCCTCTGACCCTCTGAAGCCTTAATAAACTTACTTGTGCTTTCTCTGAATTCCTGAAGAAGCTATAGGTTACATAAAATTATGTAATAATTTTATATTGACTGAATTATATTGAGAGGGTTAATGTGAAGTGGTGTATTAGAATCTAGGAGGTCTGGAGTCTATCCTGTCTTATAATTAGCTCAAGGCCATATTCATAATCATTTTTAATCTTGGTTTTCTCCTTTTTAAAATGGGAAGATTTTAACTTTTTTTCTAATTTAGAAGGTTGTAAGAATGCCAAATAAATTTATTGCATATCGATTGGTTGTTAGGATTTTTCAGCTTTATTGAGGTATAATTAACAAATAAAATTCTAAGGTATTTAAAGTACACATTGTGATGATTTGATACATGTAAGCATTATGAAAAATATTTCCCTGGATAGTTAACATATCTATCACCTCACATATTTACCTTTTTTGTGAGAACATTTAAGTTCTACTGTTAGCAAATTTCCATTACACAATATAATGTTACCAATTATCGTCACCACATTACACTTTGTATCTTCAGACCTTATTCATATGGCAGCTGAAAGTTTGTATCCTTTACCAACCTGTTCCTATTTCTCCCATCCCGTGGTCCTGGCTACCGCTTTTCTATTCCCTGTTTCTGTGAGTTGACTTTTTAAAAGATTCCACGTACAAGTGATGCATTGCAGTATTTGTCTTTGTCTGTTTGTCTTATTTTACTTAAAAGAATACCCTCAAGTTCCATTTGTGTTGTTGCAGATGACAGGAGTTCCTTTTTCCTTATGGTTCTCAAGCCAGTGTTCAATACACTGAGCCATACCAGCCACGGCTGTTAGGACATTTTGGTAAAGGTTAGGCATTGATTTAGGCAGTGCTTATAGCTTTTTGGAAAAATAAGTGTACATAGAAATTAGTTATCACAGGTGCTATTTCACAATATATTTCTTTAGGACAACAGTAAAATGACTCATTATGATGAAATTCAGTCTTCCAAATTTTTGCATTCATCACTTTTTTTGGTCTAGAAAACATGGGGTTTAAAATAAACATATTAACAAACTTTTGACATTCTTAGTGCATAGTGATAATTCCAGAGAAAGTTATAATGCTTTCTTCAGTTAAAGTTTTCAAAATGAATAAAAATTAAGAATAAGCACTAATAGTAAAGTTAAAAACATTTTTTTCTAACTTACAGTCTAACCTTTCCCTATCCTTAAACTGTATGATTTTATTTTCAGTTTGTCTGAAGCCCATAGACCCCTGTCCAAAAAAAAAAAAAAAAAAATGAGAACAGTGCAGTATGTAAGATTGGTCCCACCCAGAATAATTGGCATTACTAAAGGTGAGTAGAAGGAATGCTGGCCACAGGGAGTTGCTTGTTTTCTGTGATTCATGTTTTGCAGTCACTGGGATAGAACTTAGAGGGAATCCACCCCTATTTAAATGGCAGTTTCTCACTCATAGACGATTAGTTTTCAGTACACAAGTCTTTTTTTTTTAAGTCTCTTCATACCTCTTGGGAAAACAGAAAACACATCAAGCCATTACAGGTTGCATCTTCAGTATTAATCATTCACAGTTTTGTTAACCACAGACATGATGAAGAAATAAGATGTAGTAATTCAAAGTGTTTGTTAGCTGGCTTCTTTTGTTTAGCTTCAGCTCTGGGAATTTTGTAAATGATACTGCATACAGTAGAGATGAAGGTGATTTTTTTTGCAAAGACATGATTTGGAATTTCTAGGAGTTCATCCTGCCCCTGCCTCTGCTGTCACCTGTGTGTTTACGCTTTGAGAAGAAAAAATATCGCAAAAGTAATGTAATCCATGAAGGGACTCTTGGGGACAGTACAGCTTTCTAAACTGACCACTCAAAGCACATATACTACTTTAGCTTCTTTGGTGACTAAAAGAACCAGTTACAATAACAAAAATGATACGCCAGGCTTTCTGGTAGGAACTCTGATTAGAACCCTTCAACAAAGAAGTGAAAGCAATGAGCGTAAAGGCAGAAAATAACTAGGCTTATATTTGGTGTAAGTTATACGGAATTTACACTTTGGCTGTCATCCTGGTATGGGAGCTTTTCCTTTTGTTTTGTTTTTCTGAATTCACAACTAAGAAAGTCTTCAAATTATTATTTCTTTCAATAAAAAGAATTGAGTGGAATTTGAAGTGAAAATACCTAAAATAATGTATTTATAACCTTTTATTAAGGTCATCATGTAAAGTTTTCTAATATGAGAATCTTTAAAAAGTAAGATCTTCATTTTTTTCCCCAAAGTTTTCTTTTTCCTGGATTAATTCTTTCTCAATGGAGTTCCAAGCCCCGTGTTTTAATACCAGGTTGATGATTATGTCATTTTTTGGTTTGTTTATTTAATTAGATTTTTGCTGCCTAATTTTTTCCTGTCACCTTATTTCAAAGTCAGATTTTCAAATGAGGCTATTTGACCTAAAGATTTGCACTGGAAATAATTATATTTAACAGCCAAAATCCATTAATTCAACTGAATTTAGTAATTTACTAGGAAACATGGCTGAGATTTTTTATTTAATTGGTAATACTCTCTTGTAAATTGTGGTGAGTCAAGCAGGAAAAGGTCAAGCAAGAAACCTCTTAGTTCGATGTCATTATTGAACTACTGTTGTGACTGAAGTTCCCTCCTTTTTTTCTGCCTCAAGTCAAAATTCATGAGTAAATCTTTTCCTTCTGTTTTTTGACAAATAAAAGGCTAATATGGGTGTCTTACAGGATGGAGTGTTTGCATGGAGGAATTCAGGAGTGAATATGGGTTGTAGTGGTAAATGGGCATTAAAGGCGATATTTTCCAGCTTATCATCTGGAGTGAAGAGAGGCAGTTTTATTTTGGAATGAAAGAGGAAAGAACAAGATTCTAAAGGTTGCATGAATCAAGGCCCCAATATAGAAATGAATTTGCAAGTTTTAGTCACCCCTTAAAGAATATTTCAAAAATGTACTTCTACAAATGACCCACTGCAGAAAAAATATCAGCATTGTTAATTAAGATCACTGCTATTATACAAATTGTCTAATTTTCATATAGTTACAAATAAAGTTATATGAATAAAAGTGATGTTACAATATTTTATGTTGTGTTGGCTTATTCTCATTTTTCATGATGGTATGTTTTCCCTCACCACCTGAGTCCTACTAATTTTTTCTCTCAAATGTCTACAAGTCAGAGCCAAGGAGAAAATGGAAAGACAACCCCAACATGAGGGGTAAAAAAGATTAAAACATAAATGAAGGGTATCAATTTCTTTCAGTCTAAACTGCAAATGTAGATTGTATTTCATAAGACAGGGGAAGGAGTTGCAGGAAGGTTTTCCCCTGTTGCTATGACAGGTCACCATTTCTAATCTGAGGGTCACAGCCAAGTTCTCTGTTCAGTAATTGCTTGATTTGACATCTATCTTGACCTTTATATACTTTGGCCTTTCTGGCTGGAGGTCACAAAAGCAGAAGAAGATAGAAGTATTATAAATGCCTTGATGATGAAAAATGAGAATGAAATCTCTTTGGCCATATGAATATATGTATAATGTGTTGAGGTGTTTTAACCTTATGCAATCTGCAATAGAAACACTTAAAATTTTTTATTTGATTCTAGAGATGTATTTTGTAATGACTTGGAGTGAAGATACTTTACATTAAAAATAGCAAAATCTCGTCCAATCTAAATCTTGAACATAGGAAGTAGAGGCAGATTGTCTTTGGTTTTTAAAAAATCTGATCAGAACTCAAAGCACAATTGTGATGTGATAAATAGAAAGCATTACTATACAAATCCTCTAAAACAGGACAGATGGAACATTGTATATGGACTTTTAACTACATATTCAGCATGGGTAGGAATACACATGGGAAATGCAATACCAAAAGTAGATGTGAAATTTCTCATTCATGTATTTTTAGGTATAGATAAGATAGAAGTCTCAGCCTTTTCAAAAAAGTACTATTTTTCTCTAAAATAATATTAGTAAGTAGAGTGCAGGTTCTTTTTTTTCTTCAGATAATCAGCCCAGGGATATAAATCTAAAGGTGATATGTCTGGTCAAGATGCAGGCATAGGCAGACATGTTTTGCCTCCTTGCAGAACCATAAGAAGGATTACAACTAACCTCAAAACAAAAACTACTGAGAACTGCCAGAAAATCAAACTACATGGAAGTCCGACAACCAAGGATTCAAAGACACCTTATTCATCCAAATGGGTAGGAGGGGTGGCGATGGGGAGCCAGGGCAGAGAGGATGTGATGTGGTGGCAGCAGGGCTGCAGTGGTCAGCAGAACAGGCGGTCCCGCGTTCACATGTGGTGGATGAAATTCGTGAGGGATACATGGGAAGCAAATGATCCCAGACCCGGGACAAATCTCACAGCCTAGATTTCCAGCACTGGAAAAATGAAGCCTCATTACTTCTAGCTGTAAGAATCAGTAGGGGTTCTGGCAGTGGAAGAAACTGCTGGTCAGTCAGGAGAATCTGTTTAAAGAGTCTGCATAGCCCTAGAACGTATGCAAACCTACCCACTCCGAGAACCACCACCAGGGCAACAGCTAGAGGGCTGCCAGTCACATACGGGAAGTGGGTGAAGTGACTGGAAATGGGGCAAGTGCCAAACAAGCCTCCAGTAGCCAGGCAGTGCGTTTCTTCTCTGACCCCTCTCCCACACACAGAGCCACAAAGCAGTGAAGTGGGTTGCTCCACCCTGGCGATTACCCAAGGCTCCACCCCATACAACCTAACAGGGGCACCAAAACAGGGAGTCAAAGTGGCTCTATGTTATATACAGAAGCAAACACAGGGAGCCTGCTAAATTGAGGAGACAAAGAAATAAGGCTCAAGTGAAAGAGCAGAACAAAACTCCAGAAAAATAACTAAATGAAATGGGGATAGCCAACCTATCAGATGCATAGTTAAAAGACTGGTGATAAGGGTGTTCAGAGAACTCACTGAATATGACAAAAGCATAAGGGAAGAAATGGAGGCTACACTAAGTGAAATAAAGAAAATATCCACAGGGAAGCAACAGTGAAGGGAAGGAGGCTGGGGTTCAAATCAATGATTTGGAACATAAGAAAGAAATAAACAACGAGGATAGAATGAAGAAATAAGAATCTAATAAAATTAGGAGAGCGTAAGAAGACTCTGGGACATTTCCAAAAGTGCCAACATCCCAATCATAGGGGTGCCAGGAGGAGAAGAGGAAGAGCAAGAAATTGAAAACTTATTTGAAAAAATAATGAAAGAAAACACCCCCAATCTGGTGAAGGAAAGAGACATATAAGTCCAGAAAGCTCAGAGAGTCCCAAACAAGTTGAACCCAAAGAGGACCGCACTGAGACACATCATAAGTAAAATGCCAAAGGTGAAATATAAAGAGAGGCTTTTAAAAGCAGCAAGAGAATAGTGAAGAGTTACCTTGCAAAGGAGTTCCCAGGAGACTATCAGCTTATTTCTCAAAAGAATCTTTGTAGTCAAGAAGGAACTGGCAAGAATTATTCAAAGCAATGACCTACAACCAAGATTACTCTATCCAGCAAAGCTATTATTTAGAATGGAAGGACAGATAAATTGCTTCCCAAATAAGGTCAAGCTAAAGACATTCATCATCACTAAGCCCTTATTGTATGAAATGTTAAAGGACTTATTTAAAAAGAAGAAGATAAAAACTATGAACATTAAAATGACAACAAACTGTCAACTACCAACTTAATCTACAAAACAAAAACAGCAACAAGCTAAGAAAACAACCAGAACAGGAACAGAATCATAGATACAGAGATCATTTGGAGGGTTATCAGCAGAGAGGGGGAAAGGGGAGAATGGGGAAAAGACACAGGGATTACGAAGCATAATTGGTAGATACAAAATAGACAGGGGGACGTTAAGAAAAGCAGAGTGAATGGAGAAGACAAAGAACTTATATGCATGACTCATGGACCTGAACTAAGGCAGGGGGAGTGCTGGAGGGAGAGGGGTACTGGGCAGAAGGGGATGGGGACTACTGCAATAGCATAGTCAATAAAACTTACTTAAAAAACAAATTTGAATTTCATTTGAAATGGAATAAAAAAATAAAAATAAAGGCGATATTTCCCCCCAAATATTTTATCCTAACCAGAGAATTCTAATAATCTCTGAGACAGTTATTTAGAAAAATGGAATTTTGTAGCTGATAATCTACATTAATGTAATTTCACGCTTCTTTTATGATATATTCTTTACAATAACAGTGGCTCAAGGAGAAACATTTTGATTTTTGATACTATTCAAATTTCTGTCTATATCTTTGTAATGACAGAGCAGGCAAGTGTAATGATATAGTAAATGAAAAACGTGAGGCACTATGATTGCTAAGAAGCATATGTAAACATTTTAGGGATAAAGTCAATATTTGGCTGGGTTTTTTCACAATAATAGCTAAGATTATAATTGGCCTTCTATGGAACTGTATATCATTTCTTTAATTCAGTGTCTAATAACACTAATGTTATTTATTTATTTATATCCTTACCTGAGGACTTTTTTTTATTGCTCTTTTTAGAGCGAGA
>PVKU01013200.1:0-30310 GCA_004027475.1 Anoura caudifer | reverse complement strand
AGACTGGGGAAGTTCTCCTTTACTATTTGTTCAGCTAAGTTTTCCACTTGTTGCTCTTCCTCTTTTCCTTCTGGTACCCCTATAATTCAGATGTTGGAATGTTTAACGATGTCCTGGATGTTCCTAAGCCTCTCCTCATTTTTTTGAATTCTTGTTTCTTCATTCTTTTCTGGTTGGATGTTTCTTTCTTCCTTCTGGTCCACACCATTGATTTGAGTTCCAGTTTCCTTCCCATCACTATTGGTTCCCTGTACATTTTCCTTTATTTCACTTAGCGTAGCCTTCATTTGTTTATCTAATTTGCGGCCAAATTCAACCAATTCTGTGAGCATCCTGATTACCAGTGTTTTGAACCATGCATCTGATAGGTTGGCTATCTCTTCATCACTTAGTTGTATTTTTTCTGGAGTTTTGATCTGTTCTTTTGTTTGGGCCATTTTTTTTTTTTTTTTTTGGTCTTGATGCACCTGTTACATAGTGAGGGGCGGAGCCTTAGGTATTCACCTGGGCTGGGTAACCCATGTCACTGTGTTGTGATACTGTATGTGGAGAAGGGGTCTGAGAGGGAACAATGGTGCTTGCTCAGCTCTCTGCCAACTTTAGTCACTTACCCTGCTTCCCAGGAGCAAAGTGGGTCCTTCTGGTGCTGATTCCCATGTGGGTGGGTTTGTGTACATTCTAGGACCCTGTGGGTCTCTCCAAGGAACTCTCCTGTGAGGCCGGGAGTTTCTCCCACTGCTGCCTCAACCCCATAGGTGTTTTCAATCAGTGGTTTGAGGCTTTATTTCCCGCCCCTCCCCCCACCCGCCCCAGCTGGGGCCCTGGGTTGTGAGATGTCTCGCTCAGCAGTTGTTCCTCCCCATTTATTTGCATGCGAATGTGGGACCACCCCATCTGCAGTACCCACCTTGCCGGCCAGCTGCAGCCTTGTGAACCCCACTCCACAATCCACTGCCTCAGTGGGTCTCCAGCCGCCGCCTTGCCATGAGTCCTCTCTGCCCAGCTGCCCATCTCTGCCCCTCCTACCAGTCTGGATGAATGTTTCTTCTTTAACTCCTTGGTTGTCAGACTTCCATATAGTTGCTTTTCTGTCAGTTCTGGTTGTTTTTTGTTACTTAAATTGTTGTCCTTCTTTTGGTTGTGCAAGGAGGCAGTGTGTCTACCTACGCCTCCATCTGGGCGGGAAGTCCGTGATTCTTTTTTTAACTGAACATTTGAATGTAATAATGTGGTAACTCTGGAATCCAAATGTTCCCTTCCCCAGGGTTTCATGTATTTGTTTTTAACAGTATTAAAATTTTTTATTTAAAGATTAGCCAGCTAGACTCAGTTTAGATGATCCTAATTTTGTTGACAGTGTCCAAAGCATCATAGTCAGGGGCCAGTTAGACATAAGCCTTCTCCCCATCAGGCCTGATCAGGCTGTTGACCTTGGCTGCGTCAATGTCATAGAGCCTCTTCACAGCCTGTTTGATCTGGTCCTGGTTGGCCTTGACATCCACAATGAACACAAGTGTGTTGTTGTCTTCTATCTTCTCCATGGCTGATTCGGTGGTCAGGGGGAACGTGATGATGGCCTAGTGGTCAAGCTTGTTACTCCTGGGGGTACTCTTCCCAACGTATTTGGGCTGCTTTTGCAGTCGCAGTGTCTTTGGCCACCGGAATGTGGGTGACATACAGATCTTTTTTTGTATGTGCGTGTGGATGCTTTTCAGCGCTGCTTTCTTTGCCTTCAAAGCCTTGGCTTTGACTTTGGCTTTGGGAGGAGCAGGGGCTTCTTTCTTCTCTTTGGGCGCCATCTTGAAAAGCTCCTCTGGCTTTTTGTGTGTTCGATTACCATGGGCTGTCTCTGTGATGGGGTTCAGCCTGAGGTGTAAATGCAAGGTGTTCTCAGGTCTTATCTCAGCCTCTTTCTTTCTCTGGGCTTGGGTGGTGACTTCCTAAGTTCTCCTGCATATATGTAGTTGCCTTTGAATGTCCTAGTCCTTAAATACCTGGCTTCCAGGAAAAGGAGGGGTTGGGGAAGAAGGAGAAATGTGCAGTCCTTTAAATCCCATGAAATCGCTCCAACATTGGGGGAGGGGTTGCAATACAATTGTCCTCTACGTGGGGAGAGGGATTCCTGGTGTTTCCCTCTGTCCTATCCTCCCAGAATTCTCCCAATATGTTAACGCAATTTCCTGAATGTTAAAACTCCTTCCTGCTATGTAAGGATGATGCTTCACATGTAATCAACAATAGAAATTACTACATAATTCCCCTTCTCTTTTCTAGTCTAAGTCTGGGGAGCCTGGCATGTGTTTGACTCTCCCGACACTCCCAGCTGAGTTGGCCTCCACGCTCCACTTTGTAGTATGTGGTATCCTCCACGTTGGTTAGCACAGGGTTGGAATTACGCAGGGAAGGCTGGTGAGGAGGCAATGACAATGACAACAGTGATAATAACTGTAGCTCGTGTTTTGTAAGTGCTTGCTTTTGGGTCGGGCCCTATATCCAGTACCTGGGGTAGTCCTGCCCTCCAGGAGCTGATAGAAGTCTCTGACTTCTCTCCCCACGTGGCCTGTCCTCGGCTCCTGGACACCCTGGTCTCTCGATTCTCTTTGAACCTCAGTGCCCACCTCAGCTATCACCTCTTGTCTTTCTTGGGCAGATTTCAAGGGAGGCGCCTGATGGGCTTCTGTAACCTTTGGCAGGTTAGGGGTTCCCACCAGAGTGGCCGGGGGAGGGTGCCCCTTTCAGGGCCCATGGGGAAGGCTGGCACCCAGAGACTGGGGGTCATCTGAGGCTGTGTCTGCCAGGGCATTTGGCCTCTTTGGAAAGGCCACGGTCTTGGCCCCTCAGGGTTCTGCCCCTCCACGCTATATCAGCAAGCAGTATCTTAAAGGGCCAGACCATCTCTGTCCCAAACTCAGCATCTCAGTAACTAACTGAACAGGTGTTCCAGTAAAGCCGTCTTTACAAAAGCAGGTGGTTGCCAGCCCCTCCTCTACCCCCATTTTCCAACTTATGGCCCCCCTCATCTTGTCTCTGCCCCTCCAGCCCTACTGTTCCGGTCTCCCTTGAGCTTTCCATAGCCACAGTAGCTTTCTGTTCCTGAGGCTCCATGCAGTATCCTCACTGCCCAAGTTTCTAACTTCCAGGGACAGATGCCACTTGCCCCAGCTAGGGGTTTCGTTCATTCGCAAATGTCCCCCCGCAGCCCTTTGGGCCCACGCTCTGAACTGGGCAATGTTTATGATTATAAGACATCAAGCATCTGGCAGGCTTCTTGTGCCCAACACCTCAATCAAGTGATTATGAGTTCACTCACTCCAAAGTGATGGCCTTGTTCCCCTTGAGCAGGCTCTGGGTCCGGGGCTGTGGTCCAGGCTCCAAGTGTAGCAGCTCCAGCTCCATCAGGCCTCCCTGTCCTGGGTCTCCTTGCAACTTGATCCCTCTCATACCAGCTCTGGCTCTCCATCGCCCTTGTGGGCAGTGTTTTTGTCTGTGTTGGTCGCTACCATGTCCCCAGGATGTGGCTCCCAAGAGGGTTTGATAAATGCCCCTTGCCTGGTTAAACAGATGGATGCTGCAGTAGCAGCAGAGGCTTTCAGGCATCAGCTGTTTTTAGGGTTCAAGTGCCAAAACCCCCTCTTCCAGGAAGCCCTCCACAGTTGCCCCCTCCTTCCAACTCTGAGGATGTCTGTGTCTGGGGACTGGCTGGGGAGGTTCTAGGCACTGAGGAGGTAGCTAGGGGTATATACAGGGTTCACTGAGTAACTGTCCATGCCAGGGAGGGCTTGTCAACCAACCACAGAACAGTGAGTTCAGGCCTCTTGCTCAGAAGGGAGCCATTCAGGTGAAAATAGAGCTGAGTCTCAGTCCCTTCCCAGTCCTGGAGCTCACAATTAATCCCATCCCTCTTGCCCACAGGGTCAGCTAGCAGCCGGCCAGGCAGGTTGGAGGCTTCACCTGGCTCCCCTGTCTACCTTGACTTGGCTTACCTGCCCAGCGGGGGCAGCATCTGTCTGGTGGATGAGGAGTTCTTCCGGCGGGTGCGTGCACTCTGTTATGTCATCAGTGGCCAGGACCAGCACAAGGAAGAAGGCATGCGGGCTGTCTTGGATGCACTGCTGGCTGGCAAGCAGCAGTGGGACCGTGACCTCAAGGTGAGCCACCACCCCAGGCCTTAGACAGTCTTGGCACAGGGCAGGGACAGTGCCTCCCAGTGTCTTCCTGTTGAACCCACACAGAGGTGGGAATAGGGCTCAGAGACTCAACTGTGTCCCCAAGGCCACAAGGAAAGGAGGGCAAATGCAGGAGTCCTCCACAGCTCTAGGAATGCTGTCCCTAACATACTCATTTCCTCATTCATCTGCAGCAGCCTGAGTGGGGACTCAGGTGGACTGGTTTGATCATGTCTCCTGACCCCCCAGTTCTTAACCACCCCACACTGTCAAGAATCGGCCAGGAGGAACAGGGGAGGTGTGCAGCACCTACACAGTTGAGAAAGAGGCCTAGCTGGGCTCATTGCCAAACGAAGCCTTGAAACAGAGCCTGGAGGGGTGAGGCAAGTTTGGGTAGAGGGAAGAGCTTCTAGGTGCCTGGCTGTCCACTCAGCATGTGAGTGTGCAACCCGTGGCCTTGTACACCAGCCCAGCTTGCACAGCAGCCCAGGGAGAGAGTTGAGGTGTGGGGCACAGCCTGGGCAAAGGCCTGGAGGTGGGAGTGAGCTTGGTGTGTCCAAGGAGCTGGAGGGAGGCCTGGGTGAGCCAAGAGTAGGAGGCATGGAGATGGGCTCCCAGCTATGGCCTGGTCTCCTGGGCTGTAAGAGGGTCCTTGGGTACCATGGGGAACAGAAGGGACTTCAAGGGCCAGCTGGCACCTGGCTGCAGACATCCAGGTGTGAGATGATGGAGGCAGAGCACACGTGATCCGAGAAGGCGGGCCTCTGCTGCCAGGGGCTGGGCCAGGAGGACAGAGGGCACTCCCCTTCACTGCCTGTCCCTTTTTCATGCCTGCAGGTGACCCTGATCCCCACCTTCGACTCAATGGCCATGCACGAGTGGTATGAGGAGACGCATGCTCGGCACCAGGCACTGGGCATCACGGTGCTGGGCAGCAACAGCACTGTGTCCATGCAGGACGAGGCCTTCCCCGCTTGCAAGGTGGAGTTCTAGCCCTGCCCCATCCCCACCCCACCCAACCCCTCAGCCCAAATCCACCACTGTCCTGAGAATCACTGCATTGGAAATAAACTAAGTTTCCCACTCCACCGAGGCTTTGGTTTCCTCTGCCAATGGGAGACTTGGCAGCACAAGGGACAGTTGCTATCATCTGGGCTCCTGGGTCAGGCATTGAAGAGGGCGTGCCTCTCCAGTAGTGATTGCTGGCAATGGCGCTTGCTGCTGACAGCAGCCCTTCCCCCACCCTGGCCACTGTGTTGGCCCATTTTCCAGACGAGGAAGGCAGCCTCTGGACTCCTTCCATTCAGACCAGTCAGTGTGCAGTGAGATTTGAACCCCAGTCTCTGCTCTAAAGCCATAAAAGAAAATCCGCCCTCTGTTCTGGAGAAAATGGATGCGCGTGCCAGAAGTCACAGCTGCAGAAAGGTCTTAAAAGAAGAACCTGAAACTCACAGTTGTAAACAGTGGTTTGTTGGTGGGCCCCTGCCCTTATCACTGCATGTATGAAAGCTCCTAGATACAACTTTAGATAAGACACCATCCATAATGGGTCAGATAGTGACTCCAGAAAACACATGTTTGAACCCTGGCCCATGATATCTGGGAATGTGTCTGGGTGTGGAAAAATGATATTTGCAGGTGTAATTAAGTGGAGGATCTTGAGATGAGATCGCCCTAGACAGAGTGGTTCTAAGTCCAGTGACAAGCGTCGTTGTAAGGAACAGAGGGGGAGACCCAGATCCAGAGGAGGGAGCTGTGTGCAGACAGAGGCAGAGGCAGAGATCGCAGTGATGTAGCCACAAGCTGAGGAGCGCCAGGGCACCCGAGGCTGGAGAAGGTAAGGAAGCCACCTCCCCTAGAACCTCACGCAGGAACCAACCCTGCTTGCATCTGTGTTTTTAAGCTCCCAGTTTGTGGTACTGTGTGACAGCAGCCCCAGGACATTCACACCGTCAGATGTCCTGAGTTGGTCAGCACGCTGCTCTTCTCCTTGGAAACAGTGGCCTGGATCACTGTGGCTGCGTAAGGTTTTGTGGCACAGATTTCCTCTGCCTGTCTCAGCCATGTCCCAGTGTGGTCAGGCTCCTCGAAGGATACTACGAGTTGGGCAGTGTGAGCAACAGACACAACTCTCACTCTCTGAGGGCTGAAAGTCTGAGATCAGGGTGCCGGCATAACAGGGCTCTGGAGAGGGCCTCTTGCTGGCTTGTGGACAGTTGCCTTCTTGCTGTGTCCTCATGTGGCAGGCAAGAGAACAGGTTGTTCCAAGTCCCTTATTTTTAAAGGCACTAATCCTACCCTAAGGGGCTCCACCCTCATGGCCTCATGGAATGCTGATGACCTCCCAAAGACCCTACCTCCTAACATCATTTCATTGGGGATTTGGCTTCAACATAGGAATTTAGGGAGACACAAACCAGTGCCATGGCAGTCAGGGACCAGAGTCACAGGGCCAGTGGCAGGTGCAGAGATCTCTACTTTGAGTACGTCTTTAATGAGCCCTGAATACTTGGTGGCTCTTCCCCTACCTTTTACGTTTCTGATGTTGCTGTGTTTCTCGTCACCCCTCCCTCAGCACCCCAACTCGACAGACCTTCCACCACCTGGAGCATTAGGTAATGAGACAGGAAGGGGACACGTGGTGGTGAATCAGGACCAGCTCCTAAAGAAGCATTTAATTGACCAAAGCAAGTCACATGACTGGCTAATCGGGAGCTGAGAGGCACTAAGCTCCTTCCTTGTACCTGGAAGGAGGAGAATCAGAAATCATGTGAAAATCAACTAATGACCACTGACAAGTCCCCCGCAAAGAGTTTTGCCCTGGCCCAAGTTCGGCAAACTTTTTCTGTAAAAAAACAGATAATATGTTTTTTGGTGGTGTGGGCCATACGGTCTCTGTCCAGACGATGCAACTCCGCTGTTGTAATTGAATACATGGAAATGCTGCATTCCAATAAAACTTTATTTACACGGAGAGGCTGAGGGTTGTGATCTAGGACATGACTCCGACCCTTTCCCACCTACATGCTAGAACAGCTTGCAACTTGGAGTCTTCCCCCTCACCCCTTCCCCAGCCCATCTTCCCTTCTTTCTCTTCTCTTCTCTCTCTCTCTCTCTCTCTCTCTCTCTCTGTCTCTTTTCCTCCCTCTCTGCAATCTCTTCTGCCAGCTGTCTGGCCCAGCCTCTGCAGGAGCAGACACTAAAAATATCCTTGCAGCATTGAAGGTTGGTGGCAGGGTGGGGGAGGGGGACCTGGGCCTGCTCAGGAGCCAGGTGTGTACCCTTAGCCCAGGCACCCACTCTGCACCGCCTGTGAACCGCTAGCCCCTCCCTGATACCCTGTAACCACCTGCTCTCCCGGGGTTTCTAGGTGTTGCCTCAACATTCAGATCCTGCCTCCAGGCCTTCGCACTACTGACATCCTCTGCTTGGAATGCCACCATCCAGCCAGTCATCATTCAGCAATGCTGCCCTCCCTGAGCAGACAGCATTGAGAAGGGGAGTCAGACACAGGAGACTACAGTCCACAGGGCCGGGGTGGGAGGGTGGCACTCAGTGCTAGAGGAGGCCCCCATGCCACCTGGCCTAAGGATACAGAGGAGCAGGGGAAACAGAGGAGCGTGCCTGGGGAGGGGCCTACAGAGACAGGAACTGAGAGGAGACTGGTGATACTGAAGCCCCTGGAACAAGGGGCAGCTGCTGCAGATCCTACAGCTGCCTGCATGCCCCGCTGAGCAGTTGCCAAGTTCCCCTTCTTGGAGCTGAGGGCGGGGCCAATCTGGGGAGCAGTGAGTGAGGAGGCCAGATTTGGGAGGCACTGGGGAGGGGAAGGTGTGTGACTGGGGGGCCCAGGTCCATGGTGGGGCATGGTCGGAGCACTTTTCTGAGATGTGAGCTCTTCGGAGGCAGTGATAGTGAAGGGAGGGGTGGCTTCTCCTTGGAAAAGCAGCACAATAACCTCTCATCTTCCTAGCCCCACCTGCTAGGGCCTCTCCTTCAGGAAGCCCTCCCTGCTCTCCCTCTCATTACACCCACACCCCCAGCGCAGGCACTCCTCTGGCTATTGCTGACCTACTCCCTTTAAAATGCCACCCTGTCCGCCCTCGTGTTTCCTTCTAGTGCACGGCCCAGACTGTTGCTGAAACAGGCACCTGCCTACACATAGTATGTGGCTTTACCTGCCTAGCACATAGGTGCTCAGGAAGTGTTGGTTGTGTCCCAGCTTGGCAGCACTGCTGGGTGACCTTGTGAATGTTACTTAACTTCTCTGAGCACCTCCCAATCCCACTGCAGAAATAAGAAAAATGGCCTGTGAGCCTCCAGGTGAGGTGGCCTTGGGCTGAACTGGTGTTGATGGGACCGCTGCATTTTCTTCCCTGGCCTGCTCAGTCCGTGTCCCCTCCCCCCGCCCCCCGCCCGGCACCACAGATGGGTCTGTTCTACATCCTGTCCTTAACACCACAGTAGCTTTTGGGATTCAAGTTCAGGGCAGGTGAGAGTTTCGGCACTAGTGCACCTGGGTCAAGTCATGCCTCTGACATGTCTTCACTCTGTGACTTCAGAGAGTATCCTCTTGTGTATGAGCCAGGCTCCTTGCCTGTAAAACAAGAATCCTCTCCTTCTTCCCCACCTTGCCCCTGTCTCAGGCTTTGAGGGAGGCAAGTGTGGGGACGGAATGCAGTGCAGACCCCACCTGGCTGGTTCGGATGGTGCCAGGGCCCCCAAGGAGTTCCCACCCTGTTGGGGGAGGTGGCTGAGCCTGACACAACACCCTGAGGTGAAGGGGTCAGCACAGACCAGGGCTTTCAGATAGGATCAGAAAGCTGAGATACCAGTCAGATGTGGAACTGGGAGCAGAGCACTGCACACAGAAGAGAAGGCCCTGGGGTGGGGCTGATTTTGTTCAGACTGCAGAGATGTGGGCAGGGCTACACTGCACAGGCCCGGAGGGCTATGGAGAACCGACTGGAGTCTTGGCTGAGGGTGCTGGGCAGTGAGGGGAGGGTTTGGAGCTGGAGAAGCGGGTGATGGGTTTCTATTTATAGAAAACCCTTGTAGCTTGGGGTTAACTTCCTAAAGCCACTCTGTGCACCTGGAATGGCAGAGTTCTCATTGTAGAGATATCTGCGTGAGCGCATGTTTAACTTTAAAAAAAATGCAGATTATTATTTTTTTAGTTTGTTTTTATTTTTAGAGAGAGGGGAAGGGGGGAGAAAGAGAGAAAAAATCAACCCAGTCACCTCTCACACACCCCCAACTGGGGACCTGGCCTACAACCCAGGCATGTGCCCTGACAGGAATTGAACCGGCCACCTTTTGGTTCACAGACCAATGTTCAATACGCTGAGCCGTACCAGCCAGGGTTCATGGTTAACTTAATATAGGTACAGACAGTTCCATATGGAAATATTTATAGGCTTGTATATATACATAGGTTAGTATACACACAGACATGCTCCTGCTCTGTCAGTGGAGAGGATGTAGAAGCAGTGGAGACCCAGGAGCAACAAACAAGCACCCCTCCTACCCTAGTCTCGGTTTCTGACACCATTCTCCAGTGAGAGGCACCAAGGCTGCTCTTAGGAGAAAAGGCTGATTCTCAGCATGCAGCAAGGAAATAGATGAGATGAGTCTGGAGCATCCTGTAGTGATAGAGTAAGGAAGTGCTAAAAGAAAAAGACCAGCGGTGTGGTAGGGACATGACAGCCAACTAACTAAACGAACTCCCAACGGCCAAAGCTGGAACAATTTGGGCAAGAAAATCAGTAAAAATAGTATTGGATTATAACCCCAAGTGTAAAATAAATATCCATGAGTCCATACTGCTATGAATAATTGGATAGATAAATAAAGTGGGGAGAAGAGACATATTTCCCAAGCAGAGGAATCCCAAATAATTCATGCAGATACTCCTCCTTCAAGAAGGGGGAGAAGAACTCCTTACCCTTAGGTGTGGGCTGTAAATAGTGACTTCCTTCCAAAGCGGGCAGCTTGGAAAAGAGGAAGAAGCAGCTTTACAGAGGAGAACCTGACAGACACTACCTCAGCCAGGGGGTCAAGGCCAACATCACAGTGAAGAGCCATGTTGATGACACGTGCCCTGGTCTCCGTGTGATGAGAAGAGCCCTTCACGTCTGTGGTTCGCCTCCCCCTACCCGTCGCCCCAGTCCAACTGTGAGAGAAACACCACACACATCCCAACTGTGGCAACCATAATATATGAATATCAAATGAACATGTTGTACACCTTAAATGTGCACAATTATATGTCAAATATATTTTAATATATATTTTTAAAATTTAAATTCTGGCCCATCCTACAAAACACCTGATCACCCTGGCTGGTGTGGCTCAGTTGGTTGGAGCATCAGACTGTAACTGAAGGGTTGTGGTTTGATTCCCAGTCAGGGCACATACCTAGGTTGCAGGTTCAATCCCTTGGTCTGGGTGAGTTCCATCCCAGGTCCAGCTGTGAATGATCCCTGGTCCAGGCATGTATAGGAGGCAACTAATCAATGTTTCTCTCTCTCCCTTACCCTCTCTCTAAAGCAATGAAAAAAAAAATGCCCTTAGATGAAGGGGAAAAAACCCCACAAATACCTGACCGATTCTCAAAACTGTCAAGGCCATTGAAACCAAGAAATTCCTGCCCTGACTGGTGTGGCTCAGTGGATTGAGTGCCAGGCTATGAACCAAAAGGTCACTGGTTTGATTCCCAGTCAGGGCGCATGCCTGGGTTGCAGGCCAGGCCCCCAGTGGGGAGCACTCAAAAGGCAACCACGCATTGATGTTTCTCTCCCTTTCTTTTTCCCTCCCTTCCTCTCTCCGGAAATGAATACATAAAATCTTTTTTAAAAAATAAATTCTGTGAAACTGTCTGAGCCCTGAGAGCCTAAGGAGACATGGCAACTAAAATATCAGAGAGGATCCTGGGGCAGAAAAAATACACTAGGGAAAATGGGAAATCTGAAAAAACTATGGACTTCAGTTAATGTCTCAATATTGGTTCAGTAATTGTGACAAATATACTATATTAATGTAAGAGGTTGATAACAGGGAAACTGAATGTGACATACACAAGAATTTTCCACACCATCTTTACAATAATACTGCAAAGTAAAAACTGCTCAAAATAAAACGTTTATTTTTAAAAAGGTAGCTGCCATGAGGAACATGGATTGTCTGAGACAGAAGTAACAAGAGTCCCAAGTACAAAACGGAGGAAGCAGTGTTCAGACTGGAGAATACTGGGCCTGGACCCAGGGCCACTTCCCGGCACAGGAACGTGGACAAATCTAGGGTGTTTCAGAGACACAGGGACCACAGGACCAATGTGGATGCTGAAGGGAGAACACTCAGAGACTCCCAGTCCTCTGGGGAGGCTGGTGGAGGAGCAGGCCAGGGGGCACACAGATTAGCAGGGTATTGAAGTGAAGGGTTGAATGAGGTAGAGCAAGAGCTAAATCTCATTTTTGGAGGACCCAGGTGAGAGGTGCAGGAGCCTTTCAGATTTGTGACTTGACAGCATTCTTGGGGATGGTTTTCCCCACCCCAGAGGCCAGACCCTGAGGCTGCCCTCAAAATACTGCTGATTTGCTCTGTGACCTCCAGGCAAGTTCTTGCCCTCTCTGAGCCTTAGTTTCCCCGTCTGTAAAATGAGGTTCAATAATGACCTGCTCACAGGCTTGTGGAGAGCATCAGATGAACCCTGCTCAGTGCCTGGCACACAGTGGGCACACAATAAATTGGTCGTCCCTTCTCCCTCCCAGTGGGTCTCAGTTGGATGGAGCGGCGCCTGTGGCTTTAAATTATGCAGATAACCTGCAGGTGGTGGACGGGGCGGGTGGGGGTTGAGATAAAAAAGAGCCTGATCCAGCCAATCAGTGCGCGGGGCTGGCGGAGCTGTACGCCTACATAGGCCAATAGCTGGCTGTGCCGACTCCGAGTCCGCCCTGCCTCTGGGTGCAGTCTGGAAGGAGTTGATGGCGGCAGGCGGGGGGGCAACTCCCTCGGCCACGCCCCGGAGGCGGAGCCACACAGGGGCCCCGCTGCAGCCGAGGAGGGAGGGGCGGGGCGGGCTCGGATGTCAGCGACTGAGCCGCAGGTGGCGGCGGGCGCGGGGCTCGGCCAGAGCGCGGGAGGTGAGTGCTGTCCCCGGACTCCCACCAATCCCCCTGGCCCTCACAGCCTCGCGTGCGCACGCACCGTGACTCCCAGTCCTGGTAGCCATGAGGGGCAAAGGCGCGGCGGGGCTTGGGGAGATGGCGAACAGGGGTTTGGTGGGCTGCACGGTGGGCGCCCTGGCCTCCCCCAACCACGGTGGTAATTAGGGGTCCGCGGTGGGAGATAGGAACCCCTGTCCTAGTTCCAATCTGCTGGTTTAGAGCCGTAGCGTACAAGGAGGCGACTGAGACCCCTCCCCAAATCCCTTTATTCTAAGCCTGGATTTGGTCTATGTTCTGGGGCTGCAAAGATGGGGGCGCTGCTCCCCCTCCAGCCTGAGACCCAAGATAGCTGAAGTGGAGGCCACCCCCAATTTTCCTCTTCCCAGCTGGGACCTGCAGACCCTCCTGGGACCGAGATGAGGAACCTCCTTCCCTTTTTCCCCACTGCGAACACTGCTACAGTCCCGGTAGAGGAACTGGGGGTCCCCTGGGCCTCTCCTATAGGCTGACTGTCCTATGCCAGCCCCACACTACAAGGATAGGACAGGGAATTTTTCAGTGACATCCTCTTCAAGGACCCCAAGGTTGTAATTCTGGGGAAGGGGTTAGTGTGGGGTCCCTTGCCTGGTGGGTCTGGCTGGCAAGGCCAGGCCTGGAAGGGCCTGGAGTAGACTTGGGAGTGGTCCCTTCCTCAGTGGGGGCTGGGCGGTGAGCATCTGTTCCCCGGGATTAAAATAAATCGAGGTAAATTAGGATCATGCTGGAGGCTGACTGTGAGTGGGGTGTGGAGGACGGGTGGGTGGCCCCTCCATCTGCCTCGGATCCCAGGAGTCTTCTGCCCCAGTCACAGTGGGGACCTGGAGATGGCTCTGGATGGACTTGTCTCATTGGTGACCTTGGGCAAGTGACAGGGCCTCCCTGAGCTTCAGTTTTCTTCTTTGAAAATGGGGTTGGGGGCTTCGGATCCTGTATTCTACAGATTCTGAAAACCATCCACCCCCATCTTCTGCCAGGTCTTGACCCCACCCTTTTGCTTAAGATGTTGGTGGTTTGGAGGTGAGAGAGCAATGGGTCTGAAGACCCCCTCCACCCTCCCACATGCCTTGTTGGCCTCTGGGTCTCAGTTTACTGTATTACAAAATGGGTTGATAATCACACTCTGGCATTGCTGGAAAGGCTACTCTGCCCGACAGTAAATTATATCACCAGGTTGCAATGGTTGGAGCAAGGGAATCTACCACCCAGGTCTCACTGTGGGGCTCCGCCTGGGGCACGCCCTTACCCACATACTGTCACCCACGCCAGGGGCAAGACAGTGCCTGGGAGGGGTCCCAGGCAGGAGGAGATGCCAGGCCAGCCTGTCTCCTTTCCCTTTGAAGTTCTGTCCCTACAGTGGGCACAGGGGTGAACACTGCTGGGATTCCAGTGTCCCAGGTTCAAATCTGGTTCTCCTGTGTGTGGCTTTGGCCCTTTGCCCCTTGGTGTGTTTTTCTGTGAAATGGGCCAAGTCCTTTTCAGAAGATCAAAGGAGACTGTGGGAGGACGGGAGTGCTGTAAATACAGACGTGATCATTATAATGCTAATTGCAATATTACTGATCATAAATGGGGTCACTGATGACTATGTGCGGAGATGAGAGGGGGGAGTCTGCAAGGGTGTCGCCTGCTGTGTCTCCAGCTTGGCAGTCAGGTACAGTGTATACTCTGTAGGTGTTTGCCAAATAAAGCGATGGAGTGGGGCAGGGGGCACTGGGAAGGACTGAAATAGTCC
Source organism: Anoura caudifer (assembly GCA_004027475.1). Lineage (NCBI taxonomy): Eukaryota > Metazoa > Chordata > Mammalia > Chiroptera > Phyllostomidae > Anoura > Anoura caudifer. Next base: position 16,208 of record PVKU01013200.1, on the reverse strand, counting down.
TGTGTGAGCTCAGATGCTTATTCAGTGGCTCAATTCCTGTGTAACATGGGCCTGTCCTCGGTTCCCCCATTTGATGACCAAGAGGAGGTACTGCCTCTAAGTGCCATTGTGAGAATCAAGCCAGAGTATGTAAATGTCACAGCTCTGGTGGCTGAACCTGGAGGGAGGAAGCATATGACAGCTGGTTATTGAAAAAGTATGGCCAAGAGGTTGGCCACTGGAAAGAGAAGAACCACCCCCCACCCCCCCGCCCCACCGCCAACTAGCCCTACTGTGGGTGAACTGGAGTTGAGGGAGAACAGAATGTCAGATCCTGTTTTACAAACTCAGGAGACCCAGAGAGGTCAGGGCGTCCCAAGGTCACCTAGCAGGAGGCCAGGAGCAAGAGTCCAGCCTTCTTTGCTGACTGGGCTCCTATCTGGGGCCCGGTCTCATACTAGACCAGGTGCGGAGCTCCAAGTTTTGGGGAATTGGAGCTGGGGAGTCAGGATTCATCTCCAGGAGGTGTCAGGGCTCATGTTAGACACCCCCAGGGAGGACTCTGTTCCCTACTTTTTAGCAGCCAGAAGATGGGGTCATCCTGCTCAGCTGAAAACCTGCTGTTTGACCTTGGGCAAGTCCCTGCCCCTCTCTGGGCTCTGTGCTGGCATTACAGAGGCAGGGAGGCCTGGGCTCCGGCAAGTCTGAGTTCCGTGTCAGATGCAGTGACTGCTGTGTCTCCAGCACGGTACTTTTAGGTGTCCGTGAAGACGTTTTAACTTCTTTTAAAATCAGAAGGGGAAAAAATGAGCTGTGGAATCAAAGAAAACATTTAAATATATGATATTAATATATCTATCTTTATGCCAATGCAGTTGTAAATATAGTTCAAGTTCTTTCCTTAATGGAGCAAGGGGCCCAGCAAGGCAAAAGTGCCTCAAGCCAGTGAAAATTCTAATGCGGTCCTGGGTTTGAGTCTCAACACAGCCATTCGTTAGCTGTGCGACTTTGGGTATGTGGACTCCCCTCTCTTGGCCTCGGTGTCCTCACCTCTGTGGCAGGCATTGTTGGCCCACCTCTGGATGGTGAGATGTGGAACGTTTAGCCCAGGGTTGGCACTCAATTTGTGGGTTCTGTGAATTCACAATTGTCATGATGATGATTTGTTGGCTAATAATAGCCCCAGGCTGAAGGCTGCAGGTTCAGGGGCCTCAGTTTACCCATCCATGGCCTGCTCAATTCCAGAGAGGTCCCAATGGTGCTGCTATGGGAGGGAAGGTGAGGTGGCGGTTGGGCGGTTGGCGGGGCGGGTGTGCTTCCTGTCGCTCACAGCCACGGCCCCTGCTTGGCGGAAGTGGCAGGGGCTGTGTGGCTATCTCTGGTGCCTGCCCTGTCTGACTGGGGCCAAGCCCCACTCGCTGCCCTGTTCGGTGAGTTTGAGCCCTGCTGGGAAGTCCCCACTGCCCCTCTTTGCCCCCCTCAGGAACAGAAGGGATGCCCTTCTGCTTCCTGGGTTTCAAAAACAGCAGGTGTCACTTCCTGTGCTGGGCCAGGGCCTGAGGAAGGCGGGGAGATACCCCCCATTACTGCTCTGAGTGGTGTGGTGGGTTGCCAGGCAGTAGAGCAGATATGGAGACCTAGAGCCACCCACAGTGGTTCTGAACATGAGTCCTTTGGCCGACAGACCAAGGACAAAATCACAGTGACCTGGGGACAGTGAGTGACCAATCTGTGCCTCAATTTCCTCATTTAAAACTGGGATTGTGCCTCATGGTGTGGTTGTGAAGGTTGGATGAACAGGGATCTCTAGGGGGCTGGGTGCAGTGACACGTACATACCGTACATACCGGCCCTCAGTGTGTGTGGCGGGCGGGGGGGGGAGCGGTTGTCTAATCAGAGTTGTAAAAACAGTAGCGAGATTCTTGGTTCTGGTGAAACTTGGGCCTGGTGGCTCCTCAGATCCTCTCGAGCAGCACTGTCTAGCAGAACTCTGTCTGTCTGTCCTGTACGACAGCTGCCAGGCCTGTGTGGTGACTGAGTCTTGGAAATAAGGCTGTCACAAATGAGGAGCTGGGGGGTTAGCTGTATTTAATGTTACTTAGTTTGAAATTAAGTTGCTACGTGAGGCTAGTGGTTCCTGTGTCAGTCAGCATAGGTCTAAGGGACTTAGACATGCTCAGAGTCTAGATCGTGGCCAGAAACTAAGAAATGAGATTGAAATGTAAGGCTTTTCCTTTCTGGGGTGTCAGCCTAGCATGCCTCCTGAAGATTGGGTTTCCTTGGGGGCTGAGCTGGCAACTAAAGTTTCTTAGGAGCCCCAGCATCACCCAGCACAGGTTGGTGGTTGGGAATGTTTGTTGAATCAAATTTTTTTTTTTTTGCTTGGACTCCTATTCATGCTTTAAAACTCCAACACCCACCCCCCCTTTCAGCCCAGGCTCCCCCAGTTTTTGTTCCTCCCTTTGGCCCAGCCCTGATCCTGCAATACCAGGGTGTCTGTGTCCAGCTTTGTTGCCCCAGAGCCAGGGGGCTCCTCAGAGCCCAAGCCCAGGGCTGATCATCTCATAGACGCTGGCATCATCCTGGCCATGTGGGCTCATGGTGGGTGCTGGGTGAAGTGAGGGGAGGGGGCCTTACAATAACGGATCAAGTTAAACTCACTTTCCAAATTAGGTAAACTGAGGCTCAGCAAGGGACAGCTTTGTCCAGGGTCCTAGCTCAGTCCTTTCCTGGTCCAGGGAGCTTTCCTATCCTGCGGTCATCAGCCCTGGCCCTGTTGCCACTGTACCTCCTGGGCTCCCAGCTGCTGCTGAGCTGCCTTCGGAGTCATGAATTATGGATGGGGCCTGCGGGCTCCAGTGACAAGCCCAGCCTCGAGGATGTGCCAAGGACACCAGTGTCCCTTCGTCACCAGACAGCTTGGCCCACCCCCTCTTCAGGGAGATCTGGGGTCCCCCAGCAAGACTCCTTCTAGGCATTCTCTCTTGTTTTGCAGATGGGGAAACTGAGGGACAGAACTGGACAGTAACTCAGACACCAGGTGAACACTGGCTTCCAGGGGGCAGGGTTGGGACCCATGGGGGCACCAATGCCAGTTGGGTCACCATGGTGAGGGGTCAGCTCTCTATTCCAGGAGTGTGCATGAGATGGACAGTGCTGTAGAGGAATTCAGGAGATTGGAAAGGACCCAGATACCCATGTGGCTACTCACAGTCCTGGTGCCCATTTCTCACCAGACCCTTTTCCCACAGGAGCTGCCCAGTGTGGAGCTGAGTGCTCAAGTCTGGACTCAGCTGGCCCAGGGTGCAAATCCACTATCCATTCCTGACTGCGTGACCTTGGCAAGTGGTTTGCCCTCTGGGGTGGGGCTGCTTCCCATGTATAAAATGGCCCAGAACTTTTCTGCCCAGGCTAGGGCTTATCCAGTACCTCCCCAACAGTGAACTCCTGTTTGTGCTTAAGAACCTAATTCCCTTGCCCCATCCTCTGAACTAGGTTCCCCCAGTCCCTATCCCTCCATCTAACCCCACAGGATTTGGGGCATCTATACCCAACTTTGTCCTTCTAGACTGGGAGCACCTTAGGGGCAAGGCCTAGAACTGAGTCATCACAGGAGCCCTGGCATGCTGCCAGCCTTGGGGCTTTTGGTTCCTCTACTGTCTCTTCTCCCCCGCCTCTACAGGGAGGACAGTTGGAATTTCCCCTCTTCAGGCCCAAAACAGCTGTGACTCTGCAACTCAAACTTGCTTCTGTCTTCACACAGGAACTAGACAGGAGCCTGCAGGGGTCTCCACAGAGGCCATCAAGATGTCGTATTTTGGGGAGCATTTTTGGGTAAGTAAGACCCACTCTTATTTTGGTGGGGGCTCCTTGAAGGGCTGTGGCATGCTTTTATGGTGGTGGTGGGATCTGGCAGATTATGGCCAGAATCTTGGGTAAGTAGAGCATCTGTAGGGAGTAGAAGTTAAAGTAGGAAGAGTCAGGCTGGGTTTGAATTTACACCCCCTCAAACCAAATGGGCCTTGTGACCTTGGGCAAGTCACAGCTTGAACAACAGACTGTGGTCAGAATATGACTGTCTTACCTGAGGCCTCCCAGTGAGAAAGTTCAGGGTCAGGGCTCAAACCCAGGGTCAGACTGAACTTTAAAGATCCAGTGTCGTTCCAGCCAGGGGATTTCCATGTCTTTTCCATCCTGGAGAGTTGGGGGAGTTTCATGGCTTGACCTCTAGGGGCCAGTTCACCCATTTGCCCTCTGGGCTGGGGACCACATATACGAACCAAAGGGGGCCAGGTGAGGTGGACTCATTTTCATTCATTCATTCATACTTTCTCTCCGGGCCACCAACATTCCACATCCAGCCAACTGTAGGGGATGCTGCCCCCTCAAGAGGCTCCATCCCAGATCTGACCCCAAGGAGCCCCCAGTCTGGGGGACACAGAACCAGCCAGACACTCCCAGTCCTGCAGTACCTTGGGGACACCCAGCAGAGGAGCCAGGACACAGACCCCTGTTTGCTGTGGGCTTTGAAGGCTGAGATTTTCCAGGATTTCAGCAAGACATTCTAGGCACAGGGAACAGCCTGGACAAAAGCCCAGAGGTGTGACACTGACTGGCTAGTGGAGGACACAGGACTCCCACCACAAGGCCAGGCTAATGGGGAAGCCACAGAGGATGTGTGAACAGGGGAGAGTCCAGGAAGGATCAGAGCAGAAAGCCCCTTCCCCAATTGCAGGCCCTGAGCTTGCGGAAGGGAAGCCTGTTGCTAGGCAACTGGTTGCACCTAGCAACGCCTGGGCTCCCTTCCTTTCTCCTCCCCAGCTGGGGCTCCTCTTACTGGCTTTGCTTTCTTAAAGGGGCACACCCCATTGCCACCTGTGGGAACCTGACCTCCACCCCCTTCCCAAGGGTCAGAGTCTCCAGATTTGCCTCTGAATGACTAACTGTGTGACCCAGTGAGGAGCTGCCTCTCTCTGAGCCCGCTGGCAACTCTGTTTAAGGGGGTTGACATGTTGAGGATCAGTCAGTCATGTTACCCACGTGTTGGCTCCTACATTTATTTAAAGTGTATTTTAATGGCATGAAGCACCTACATTTATTTTAAATTCTTTTTAATTGCATGAGGCATGCAAGCTCACTGCAGAAAATTCAGATCAGCAAAGAGAAAATAGAAACCACCCCTGACCATTCCCCCCACAAAGATAGTCTGGTGCACAGTGAATAAGAGCTGTGTGTAGGGTTTGAATTGGACTCTGCTGGGAGTGCTTGGGCAGGTGACTTTGCATATTGAAGCCTCAGTTTCCCTATCTGGGAAAGGGGGATGAAATTCCTGCCTTCCTGGGATCCGGGAAGCACCTCTGGAATGTTTATTTCTTTTAATTAATGTTTTGTTTAACCTGTTGTTTGTATTGGTGGCTCTTTGCTGGGTGACGCTGGGGCTCTGGCTGGCCTGAAGGAGGCTGTAGTCAGGGGAGATCAAGCCAGACAGGGATGCTCTAGTCTTATTGGGCCAGAGCAGGGCTGGAGGCATAGAGGACACTAGGGAGCCATGGGGGGAGTGTGAGCAAGAGAGGAACATGATCAAGCTGTGTTAGAAATATGTCTCTGAGACTGGTGTGGGAGCAACACTGGAGTCCAGAGGTTCTGATGGGAGATGTAGGTTTGAGACAGCCCTGCTTTGGACCCTCAGCTGACAGCCCAGCCCAAGGGAGGCAGACACAGCTGGGGGCTTTGCCAGGTCTGGGAAATGGGCCAGCAGTTGGCTCTGAGTCAGCCCCAGATGCTGGCCTAGGCGGCGGTGCCTGGCGCAGCCTTACCCGAGGATCCCCTGGCCAGGGCTGGTGTGGTCTGCTGGAGCTGTTTGCTGAGCACTCACCACCATGCAGGGAGCCTTGTGTCCAGCACCATACCAACCTCATGTCACCAAAACCCATGGCAGGTGAGTGCTGTTATTGTCCCCAATTGTCAGATGAGGAAACTGAGGCCCAGAGAGGTGAAGTCACCAGCCCAAAGTGACCCAGTGCATAAAAGGAGGCTTTGACTCTTGAACTTGAAAGTACAACTACAGACATGGAAAGAGAGGAGACAGATTCCTGGGGAGCTGGGGGGATCAACGGTGAAAGTTCAGGGAAGTGAGAGTCTGAGGGACGTCTTGAAGGTCTGGCGAGGATCCTTGAGAGGTGGAAAGATGGATGGGTGGAAAGAGATGCAGCCTAGCAGGCCGGGTAGCGGAACAGTGCAATGACAGGAAGGTGCAGCATCTCATCGTTTGCCGTTTTGAGGGCGAGGCCAAGAGGCAGCTGGGAGATGAGGCTGGAAAGGCAATTCCAGGCTAAGGGGCTTTAGACTTCAGCCACTGGTGGGCAATGAGAAGCCATTAATGATTCTCGAATGAGGAATGACTGAGATCAGGGCTTGAGGCTGTCCTGGGTCTGCCCCAGTCTTGGCTTCAGTGTCTCCGTTTGTGCAGCAAGATGGGTCATCTGGTAGTGACTTCTGGCTTTAGCCTCCAAGTTCCAGGTAGCCGGGAAGGTGAACCCCACAAACTGGAGGAGGACGGAGGAAACCATTTACGGAGGACCTGCAAAGTGCTACTAAAGGGTTTGCTTCAGTGATTGGTATTGCCAGTGAAAGAACGTCAGCTCTCTCTGTGAGCCTCTTCTTTCAGTCTGAACTACAAGGCCCTGTTTGGGGCTAAAATGTCTCCAGTTGCCTCGGACCCCAGCTGATCTCCCATGATGCCCTTCCATGTGACAGGGTTTGGTGGCATTAAAACATAGCTGTGGCCTTATTTTTTTTCCTGTTCCCTTCTATGGAGTGGGGGCCTGGTTTTCCACCTAGAAGAGTGAGAAAAGTTGCCCTTTTAAATAAATGTCTTTGGAAAAGAAATAAGACCAAACTTAAAGCAAAACATTAACTTATGTCATGAATTAGCAAAAACTAGGGCTGCCTTGGAGCATTGGGGGACCCTGATTCATCCCCATATGAAAGGTAGATGACTCCCTGCCCCTATCTTAATGAGGGTCCACTAAAAGGGACAGTGACTTGCCCAGACCACACAGCACAGCCTTGGCTTCCCCCACTGCAGTGACCCCAGAACTGAGACGAAAGAGGTTTTATTCAATGCAGCATTTCTACCAGCAGGCACTGGGGTAGAAGCTCTGTTCCCACCAGTACCGGGTAACAGCAGAATAACTCATTTGTTCATTTATTCAACAAACTTAAATGCCTTTCTGTGCCCCTCCCTTAACTGGACAGTGCTAGGTCCTGAGAGACACGCCCAACACAGACCTTGCTCTGGGGGGCTCACACGAGGAGTGTATATGTTAAAGAGAATGGAAAACTGACTACAGTGACTTACACAACAGTGGTTGCATTGGTTCGCAAAATTGAAATGTTGTGGGGGTAATGTTGGTTTGATCCAGCAAGTCGACTCAACATGCTTGCTATTCAGAGGCTCTCAGGTTCAGCTTTTTCCCAAAGTTCATGGATACTACTTGGTTTCCAATACTTCCTGTGCCCATATAAGTCCTCATTTATGGAAGAACGCAGACAGAGAAAAACAGGAGGGGATAGACTGATAGAGGCAGAGAGATTCAGAGAGGAAAAGAGAGAGATAGAGAAACAAAGACAGAAAAATAGAAACAGAGAGAGGCAACTAGTGAGTGAGAATGTATCTACTTCAGCTATGGGACAAAGGTCCTAGGCTTCTCTCTGGTTAAGCCAATTTAATGCCCATTCACCAATCTGTGTGTGGAGGGAAAAATGAACTAACCCCTACAGCCAAGGGGATGGACTTCTACTGGTTGGCTCCTCTGTTTACACCCATGGTGCCAGGCAACCTTAATATTTTTCTGCATCCCTTTTTCAATCCCCACCTCCATTCTCTGCAGGGAGAGAAGAACCATGGCTTTGAGGTTCTGTACCACAGCGTGAAGCAGGGACCCATCTCCACCAAGGAGCTGGCGGACTTCATCCGGGAGAGGTGAGGTTCCCACACCCTACCTACCACGTGGCCACGCTCCACAGTCCGCGCAGCCTCACCCACCTGTGGCCTCACCCATCCCGCCTCAGAGCCACCACCATGCCTCGCCCCATCAGGTCCAGATTCCTGCAGGCTCCAGGAACCAAACCTGCTCGAAGACCCGCAAATGCAGTGTTTCCAACACTCTCTGTCCCGTGACCCTCTGTGAACAACATTCCCCAGGTTTTCTAATGCCTCCCACAATGATGGTAGTGTGACTTACTTAAAGGGGAATTTTGAAAACTCAGTCTCATGCCCTAATATGATAAAAGAAAACACATGTGATAAAATAATCTACATCTCAATATGTAAGTGTTCTGATGTTAGTATCCCAGAAAACATAATAAAGTCCAATTGCAAGTTAACCTCCTGCTCCCTGGTCACTCAGGAGCTGAATGCCTATTAAGTCTGGGCAGAGAGTGGAAAGCATTGTAACCAGGTGTTTCTCTTCATGGCTGTCAAGTGGGACTGTCTGAGCCATACAGGACACTCTGAGCCAGTCTTCATGTGGGTCTTCCACCCCCGGAAGCATCCACTCTTGCCAGTGGTATTCCCTGGCTGCCTCCATCATAAAAGGCCCCCGTGGATAATTGGTTTTAACTGGGCACATTGCTGCCCCAAACACAATTGCAGTTCCAGAAAAAAATGTGAGCGGGTGTTAGGCAGGCATTTAGCAGTGTCTGTCCAGAGGGAGAAAGGGAAGATGAGTTTGTCTCCTGCAATTAAATGAGAAGAGACATGTAAAGCATTTATAGCACGTGCTCAAAAAATTGTTTTACTTGCTGCTGCTGCTGCTGTTGTTAGTAAAATGTATTATTTAAGAATAAAAACCTGTCCCATGAATTTCCTGAACACCTCCCCCGATACTGCCCTCACTAAGAGCCACTGCTCAGCTGTTTGAGATGGGGAAACTGAGGCCAAGAGGAGCAGGGCATCTCCCACAGGGCCCAGAACCTTCCCTATCTTTTCCCTGTCCTCCCACCCAGGGCCACTATTGAGGAGACCTATTCGAAAGCGATGGCGAAACTTTCCAAGCTGGCCAGCAACGGGACCCCCATGGGGTGAGTGGAGTAGGGGTTCCCAGGTTGTGGGGCCCTGGGGTCATCTGGAGCCCACCCTTGGGTGGACATCTTTTCACACATGTGACATGTAGGGTAGGGAGTCATCCCCCACATCTGGGGCTAATCGGACAGAGGAAGGTATATTTTTCATTCACTCACTATCTCATTGATTCATTTAACAAATACTTACTCAGTACCTACTGTGTGCCAGGCACTGTTCTAGTCACTGGGGACCCAGTGGCTAGCAAGACAGATAAAATCTTCAATTATCTTCATGCCGTGTCCATGTCATGTACATCTAGGATGTATGACAAGACAAATGGTAACTGCAGACATGAACAAGGTCCCTTCCCAGCGTGAAAAGTGCTAGGAAGGGAATAAAATGGGAGCATGAGGGGTTGGGCACTTCCTCTGGGGCAGGGCGGGGGGCTGCCTTTCATGAGCTGAGACCTTAATGATGAGGAGGAGTCAGCCCTGAAAGCGTTCCGAGGACAGAGACCCGGTCAGGCAGCTCGGCCTGGAACAGCCATGTACTGTGTGCATTCAGGGAAGAGCAAGGAGGCTGGCGTGGCTGCAGGGCCTGGGTGAGGCGGGAATGAGGTGGGGGGTGGTTGGGTGCAAGGGCCTGCCGCATAGGTGACTTTAAAACAAGGATGTGATGTAGTCCCATTTGCATTTGCCAAGTTCCTGTGGCTACTGTGGAACAGCAGTTCTGTCAGGGGTGAAAATGGAGGCAGCAGGGAGGGAAGACCGGGGCGGTGGGGGGGGGGGCGGGGAGCTGGAGGGGGATTCTGTTGAGGTGGGTAGACCCCACGAACTTGGTTTGGGCTGGTTGGGTCTTAGCTGCCTTTGAGTATCAGGTGGGGCCTGGAGTCCAAAGTGAGGACTCTGGGGCCTCAGAACCTGAATTGAAATTCCAGCCCCGATGTTCACATGCTGAGGGGCCTTCTTTGAGTTATGGAGCCTCCCATGCCTCTGTTTCTCCCCTGTCACAAGTCTGCCTTATATGGTCACAGTGGGGATTAAATGAGTTAATATGTGTTGATGCTTAGCAGGGCCTTGCACACAGTAGGTGCCTGAGCCAATGCCAGTGGTGCTGTCTGAGGGGACCCATGGGAGTTGGGCCGGCTGGGCCCTGGGTGTGACCCTGACCCTCTCCAGGACCTTTGCCCCACTCTGGGAGGTCTTCCGTGTCTCCTCGGACAAGCTGGCACTCTGCCACCTGGAGCTGACTCGGAAGCTGCAAGACCTCATCAAGGATGTGCTCCGCTACAGCGAGGAGCAGCTCAAGATACACAAGAAGGTGTGTGCCCGGCGGGGACTGCCCAGTGGGGTGTGTGGGGGATGTCAGGAGCCCAGGCCTTCTGGAGCTTTCAAACCACCAGCTCCCAGCTTGTGCCTCCGAGAATTCTGGCAATTTGAAACATCACACCCAGAACCCCACAGACCAGGGAACAGGCAGACATTTCAGACTCAAAATCCTAGACCAGAAGCATCTGCACACTGCAGCCAGTGGGCCAGCTCCAGCCCGCCCTATTTTTGTACAGCTCATGATCTAAGAACATTTATTACATTTTTAAATGGTGGTGGTTGAGGATCAAAAGAAGAATATTTTATAAGATGTGAAAATGATATAACACTCAGATTTTAGTGGCAGTAAATAAAGTTTTATTGACACATAGTCATGTCCATTTGTGTACAATAGTGGGAACTTTTTTCAAGTTGAGCGTCCATGGCAAGCAAACCCATTTACTGTCTGTCCCTTTACAGAAAAAGCTTACTAACCTCTGATCTAGATGGTTAGAAGCTACATATGTTATTATTTGACATTTCTAGACGCTTTCAAACTTAGAATCTTGAAAGATTCAATCCTTAGCCAGGGGTGTCAAACTCATTTTCACCAGGGACCACATCAGCCTCATGGTTGCCTTCAAAGGGCCGAATGCAATTTTAGGACTGTATAAATGTAACTACTCCTTAACTAGGGGCAAGGAGCTCCGCACTGCCGCCAGGTAGAAACTAGGTGCCAGGCCGGATAAAACAAGGTAGAGGGCCGGATTTGGCCCTCGGGTCTTGTGTTTGCCACCTGTGCCTTAGACTCTCAGGATACCAAAATAGTTGTAGCTTCTAATTCTTGGCATTTATAAAGTCCCAAATCTGAAGTTTTCAACCCTGTTTAAAAGGGAAATTGGGCCCTGGCTGGTGTGGTTCAGTTGGTTGGGTGTTGTTCTATGAAGTGAAGGGCCGCTGGTTCAATTCCTGGTGAGGGCACATGCCTGGGTTCCAGGTTCAGTCCTGATCAGGGCTCGTACAAAAGGCAACCAATCAATGTTTCTCTCCCTCTCTTTCTTCCCCCTCCCCCACCCTCCAAAATATAATTAATTAATTAATTAATTAATTAAAAGGGAAGTTGACCCCTGGCCAAGTGGCTCAGTTGGTTGGAGCATCATCCCATACCCTAGAAGGGCAGGTTTGATTTGCTGTCTGGGCATATACCTAGGTTGCAGATTCAGTCCCTGGGATCCCTGGTCAGGATACACACAGGATGCAACTGATCTATGCTTTTCTCTCACATCCACGTTTCTCTCTCTCTCCCCCTCTCTCTCTTTCTCTCTAAAATCAATAAACAGCCCTGGCTGGTGTGACTCAGTGGATTGAGTGCTGGCCTGAGAATCAAAGGGTCACTGATTCGATTCCCAGTCAGGGCACATGCCTGGGTTGTGGGCCAGGTCCCCAGTAGGGGGTACATGAGAGGCAACCACGCATTGCTGTTTCTTTCCTTCCCTTCCTCCCTCTCTCTAAAAGTAATTAAATAAAATCTTAAAAAAATAAGCATATCCTTGGGTGAGGATTAAAAAAATAGATGGAGGGAGGGACTTGGTAGTAGTACTTAATACTGTATATGTACCAATGGTTAAGATGGTAAATTTTACATTATGTGTATTTAACCACAATTTTTTAAAAATTGGGGACAAAGAAATTTTCTATGGGATGATGTGCAACAATCTTGGGAATGGACTATGGAGTGGGACAATCAGTGAGTTAAGTAGCACACACTGCCATGATCTGTCATTTAAAAAATGGGCTAAAACAAGCACATTAACTTGTCCACATGCCAATTATTCCTGGAGACATCATGGTAATAATGGGGATCCGTAGGCAGAGGCTTGGGAGGCTGGGGGTCAGGGTGTGGGAGGTTTTAGGGAGCTCACCCCTTAAAACTTTTTGAAGTATGGGTAAATTTGCCTCTTTTAAAAGTTACTTTTTTTAAAGATTTTATTTCTTTATTTTTAGAGAGAGGGAAAAGGAGAGAAAGAAAGGGAGAGAAACATCAATGTGTGGTTGCCTCTTGCGTACCCCTACTGGGGACCTGGCCCACAACCCAGGCATGTGCCCTGACTGGTACTTGAACTGGTGACCCTTTGGATCACAGGCTGGCACTCATCTACTGACCCACACCAGCCAGGGCTAAAAAGTTACAATTTTTTATGTTAAAATAATACTCAGAAAAAGTTCTCTGTGGGGCCTGGAATTCCAGAGTGTTTGGGAAGCTGGGAATTTCATGGTCTGCACCTGAGGTTTGTTCAGGTTCTGCACCCCAGGGTCTGCACCTGAGGTCTGTTCAGGTTATGCACCCCAGTGGGGGTTTCAGGTGGCACCCATGTTTCTCCCTTCCCCACCTTCACAGTGCAAAGAGGAAGCAGTGGGCACACTAGACGCGGTGCAGGTCCTCGCTGGCGTCAGCCAGCTCCTGCCCAAGGCCCGCGAGAACTACCTGAACCGGTGCATGGACCAGGAGCGGCTGCGAAAGGAGAGCACAAGCCAGAAGGAGATAGACAAGGTGAGCTCATGGTTGCACGTCCCTGGCTGACACCAGCCCACGCTGGTCTCCGGAGTTTGCCGAGGTGTGGGGGCGCTGCCTGATGGTAGAGTAAAAACATATCACAGAGCTATGGTTGTTGAACCTGAGCGTGGTCACCACATCCCAGGTACCTCAGGAAGTCTACCTGCTGGGGGAAGGAGTGGGGGGAAGCTTCCTGAGGGTCTCTTCCCAGCCCTGTCTCCTCCCTGTGCCTCTAGGCAGAGACTAAAACCAAGAAGGCCGCAGAGGGCCTACGGCGCTCCGTGGAAAAATACAACTGCGCACGCGCTGACTTTGAGCAGAAGATGCTGGACTCAGCCCTGGTACGAACCGGTGTTTCTTTTTTGGAGACCTCCGTGTCCTGGGGCCCAGTTGCTATGGGCCTCAGAAGTCTAGAGCCTCCCACGCCCTCCACTCCCAGGAGCCTCAGAACCACAAGCATAAAGCCCTCAAATTCTAGAGCCAGTTAGCTCTTAATGTTGATATGATTATTTCAAATACCATCTTTTTGCCTTGGTTTCCCCTCCAAGGGGAAATGGCGACAGTCATGGTATCTGCTTGTTAGAGTTGTTGTGAAGATTAAATGAGTGAGTCACTGTGAAGTTTTCAGATTAGTACAAGGTGCATAGAAACTACTCTATGAGATTCCTTTTTTCCTATTTTTTTATCCTTACCTGAGGATTTTTTTAATTGCTTTGGGATAGAGGAAGTGGGGGGAAGGAGAGAGAGAAACATCGATTGGTTGCCTCCCATACATACCCTGACTGGGAATTGAACCTGCAACCTTTTTGGTGTACAGAATGATGCTCCAACCAACTGAGCCACCTGGTCAGGGCTATGACATACCATTTTTATTTCTATTATTATTGACTAGGTTTTTCAACAAATAGGGCAGGATTTAGAATATAAGAGTCTCCTACATTTCATGGTGGCTGAAAGGCCTGGGTTCTGGACCAGCCTCCATTCCTTACCAGCTATGGAACCCGCTACAAGACATGGTACCTTCTGGGTCTCTGTCGACCCACAAGTAGAAACCCAGATTGGAATCTCATGATTAGAATTGAGATTTTTTTTTCTAATTTTGCAAGTGATAGAAAGTTACAAATGATAGAAAAGTTTATTCAAACTGACAAGGAAGATATAGGCTCATGGAACTGAAAAGTTTGAAGGGAGGGCTACAGGCATGGCTGGCTCCAGGTGCTCAAATGGTGTTGGCAGGAAGTTTTGCCGTTACCTCTTTTGCTCTCTGGGGCTTCTCTCTCAAGCAGACATGCCCCCATGTGTGTGTGTGTGTGTGTGTGTGTGTGTGTGTGTGTGTAGCAGCGTGGCCAACAGATGCCTCCCCATGCACCCCACCAATTCACTGACTCAGGATATAAAAGTGTCTCTTTTCCTATAGTTCCAGCAAAAGACCTAGGTCAGACTCTCATTGGCTATTCCCCAAACCAGTCACTGATGCCAAGGGGTCAAAACATTCTGACTGATCAGGCTGAGTCCCATGGTGACTCCCTGGGGCCTCCTTTCCATTTGCCCCACCTCTCCTTCCTCAGCACTTCCAAGCCATGGAGGAGACCCATCTGCGACATATGAAGGCGCTGCTGGGCTCCTACGCCCACTCGGTAGAGGACACTCATGTGCAGATTGGGCAGGTGAGTAGGGCCAGGGGTGGAGAATGAGGGTGGGAGTGCTGAACAAGAGGGCATTTGACCAATTTCACACTCTGCCCACCCTGCCCAGGTTCACGAGGAGTTTAAACAAAATATAGAGAACATCAGTGTGGAAATGCTGCTGAAAAAGTTTGCAGAAAGCAAGGGCACGGGCCGGGAGAAGCCTGGTGAGTTGGGGTATCTAGGGGACTGGCTGCATGAGAAGAGCAGGCTTCAAGAAGCAGAGGACTCCCTGGGCCTCAGGTTCTCCATCAGAAAAGTGGGCTGATGACAAATCTAACTCTGCAGCCCTCAGAGGAAGAGGATTTGATGCCTGATCTGTGTAAATCTGTTACAACCAGATAGATACCAGAGGGGCTACGAATGCCAGACTTGCTCATTCAAATTTTACCCCAAGGGCCCAAAGGAGACATTGCGAGTTTTTGAGCAAAAGACCAATTTGAAACTGTCCAGATGCAGGATCCGGGAAATGTTTAGAGCAAAAGTTGTGAGGTCAGTCCTGGCTGGCTGACTCAGTTAGTTGGAGTGTCATCCTGTACACCAAAATGCTGTGGGTTCAATGTTCGGTCAGGGCACATGCCTAGGCTGCAGTTTCGATGACCCGTTGGGGCATGTATGGGAGGCAACCAACAGATGTTTCTTTCTTACAACGATCTTTCTTTCTCTCTCTCTCTCTCTAAAATCAATTAAAAAAAAAAAAAAACACATATCCTCAGGTGAGGTTTAAAAAACTTCTGGGGTCAGACCTGGGTTTGAGTCTTTTCTTCATTGCTCACTGTGTGACCTTAGATGTGAGTCTTGACTTCTCTGAGCCTCAGTTTCTTCCTCTGTAAAGTGAGGGTGATACTCATCCCAACTGATAGTGGTATGAATGTGCAGTAACCTGATGCAGGTAAAGGATATGCCTGGCACACAGTAGGAATTTAATAGATGCTGGTACAAAGCCTGTCCCAAAGTTGAGTCAAGCACTAAGGTCTGTCCTTTCCCCCACCTGTCTCCATAGCTCAGCCCTGGCTCAGGTCACCCCTCCTTGTGTGTGCCCCCGCTTCAGCCCTTCACTGTCACCAGATCCCTCATGCCCTGCTGCTGCTCCCATATCCTCAATGGCTCCCCGCCCCCATTAGGGGACTCCCATCTCCTGACCTGGCACTTGCAGCCTGGCCCACTGCGTAGATTTTTGGTCCATTCTCCAGCCCAACCAAGTTCCATCCAGAAAAGCTGGAAGAAGTAACTCAGGCATCACCACTGCCCCTCCCCACACCATTCCATCCCCAGGTGGGGACTGGACCCTTGGCCCATCCCACTCATGGCCATCCCTGCAGCAGGTTCAGCATCTTGCTCATGCCCTGCACCCTGTTGGCCTTCCAAGCCCAGGCTCCCTCTCTGCTGAGGTTCTCAATCTCTTCTCTCTCAGGGCCTTTGGACTTTGAGGCGTACAGCGCAGCTGCCCTGCAGGAAGGCAAGTACGTCTGGACCTGGATGCCCAGGCTGGACTGTGGGGAAAAGGAGGGCAGAGCTGAATGGGAAGGGAGCACCCCCAGGACTCAGCTGCACCCACCATCTATCCTCAGCAATGAAACGTTTGCGGGGAGCCAAGGCCTTTCGCCTTCCAGGAC
>PVKU01013199.1:0-30418 GCA_004027475.1 Anoura caudifer | reverse complement strand
GGTGAAAGAACTCTTGCCAGTAGGCCATGAGAAGGTGCCACATGGCTTTGGATTAATTAGAGATCCTGCCTGGAAGACGACACAGCTGACGGTGTCAAGAGCCTGGATCCTGGACGTGTGCTTCTCTTCCTTGCAATTACGGTACCCTGACTTAGGGCAGAGGGAGATAGGAAGCACTGTGGGTGTCTGTGGGTATCCTAAAGGACTTTGATACTTTAATGAAGTTAAGTCCTACTTTAACTCTGTATAGTATTAAATAAACATTTCCTTTCCTTTTTATAAATCTCTGGCTTTGAGAGACATCTTTCCATAAGGCGGCGGACAATAACGAAACTTTTCTGTTGCTCGGTAACAGTTTTTGGGGGCTCGTCCGGGATCTTAATTGCCCGTGGAAGACTGACCCCTCAGGTTCGAGAAAGTGAGACTTTGGAAGTGTTTTGCCAGTCTCGAGAACCTTCTGTTTGCTCTGTAACATGGGATTGACTGTGGGAGTTTGAGGTGGGCTGGGTGGAGGAGGGTGAAGGGGAAAAAGTGGGACAACTGTAATAACATGAAAGGTTTTTTTAAAAAGGACTAGGCCCAGTTACTGCTTATGTCCAATTAGAGGGTTTCAGGTCTCTGCCAGCCTATGGAATTATTCAAACAAGTCAATCACATCCTCCCACAAGAAGCAGGGGCAACCCACCCTCCTGTTGCTACAAAGCCTGGTTCCCACAGCTGCTGGTTGTTCACACTGTTCCTGAGTGTAACTCCTGTGTGGCCCTGCATGAAGTACAGTGTCCTTCTCCCCCAGGGTTTTGAGTATATGTGACTAATAAACTTCTGTCTATCTTGTCTATCCATTTTTGGGTATTGTATGTTCAGCTATTTCCCTAATCCTAGGGTAGAATGTTTCCCTCATCAATGGGGTAAATAGAAGGCAATTGAAACATTTACACATTCAAGAACAAAATAAAAAAAATCAAACTGTAGTAAGAATACATCAAATTGGTAATATCATCCAGAAAAAAGAATTACTCCAATTGACTTTTGACTGTTTATTGTTAGTGGAATGTATCCCCAGATTTAATGGTAACAGCACTATAATTTTTAAAGCATTTGTAATATAGAGAAAATTAGGAAATATGTTAGTAGGAACCAAGATTTTTAGTGGAAACAAAAAGAGATACAAATATAACATCAAAGAAGTTAAGTAAGGGGATAGGTGGAGGTGGAAAAGGGTGTAGGGGGGATAAATGGTAATGAAAAATACAAAATTAAAAAGAAAGGAAAAGGAAAACAGAAGTTAAGAAAATTTTAATGTTAAATGGAAATAACAATGAAAATTCATAATTTTAAAAAAGATACACATGTATAATATCTCTTTCAATATAAAGGATCTTTATGTAATGCCATCCTTGTAGTAATGAGCATCACTAGCCTGATTATCTCTGTTTCCATATACCAAGTTGAAGGATCAGGACTTCTTGAATAAATGGCTTGAGTAAGTACAAGGTGAGAATAAAACATCTTATTGTTCCAGAAAACACAGAAGTACTCAAATATGACATGCAAGGCAACTGAGAGCAGTTGTCACTGATAATATTTGACAATTTAAAATCAAGAATACCGACTATAATTTAGTGAACACACTGAATAAATAATAAGCCACAAGCCTATGCTGGCACATAAATGAATGAATGAATGAATGATTTTTTGCCAGCATTAAAGGTGACATATCTCCTTATTCAGAAAAGTGCATTTCTGGCCAAGATGGAGGCATAGATAGATACTTTTTGCCTCCTCACACAACCAAAAGAAGGATAACAATGAAGTTAAGAACAAAAAGTAACCAGAACAGCTGAAAATCAAACTGTATGGAAGTCCAACAACCAAGAAATTAAAAAACATTCACCCAGACTGGTAGGAGGGCAGCCAGGGTGGAAAGGATTTGCAGCAAGGCAGCAGCTGGTGGACCAGGTGTTCACACATTTGCATTCAGATAAACCAGGAGGAACAACTGGGGAGCAAGACAGACCACACAACCCAGGGTTCCAGTGTGGGGAAATAAAGCCTCAAAACCTCTGACTGAAAAAATCTGTGGGGATTGTGGTGCTGGCAGGAGAACTCCAAGCCTCACAGGAGAATTTGTTGGAGAGACCCACAGAATCCTAAAATGTACACAAAATCATCCACCCCAGAGTCAGCACTAGAAGGGCCCAATCTGCTTGTGGGTAGTGGGTGAAATGACTGAAAGCCAGCTGAGAGCTGAGCAATCGATACAATGCAACAACGTGGGTTGCCCCTCCCTGGCAAGTACCTAAGGCTCCACCCCTTACTACATAACAGGTGTGCAGAGACAAAAATATGGCCCAAGTAAAAGAACAGATCAGGGCTCCAAAAATAGAACTAAGCAATGAAGAGATAGCCAGCCTATCAGATGCAGAGTTCTAAACACTGGTAATCAGGATGCTCACAGAATTGGTTGAGTATGGTCACAAAATAGAGGAAAGAGTGAAGGCTATGAAAAGTGAAATAAAGGAAAATGTACAGAGAACCAACAGTGATGGGAAAGAAACCAGGACTCAAATCAATGTTTTGGAGCAGAAAGAAGAAATAAATGACCAGAACAGAATGAAGAAACAAGAATTCAAAAAAAAAAAAAATGAGGAGAGTATGAGGAACATCTGGGACACCTTTAAATGTTCCAACATCTGAATCATGGGGGTGCCAGAAGGAGAAGAGGAAGAGCAAGAAATTGAAAACTTATTTGAAAAAATAATGGAGAACTTCCCTAATCTGGCAAAGAAAATAGACTTCCAGGAAGTTTAGGAAGGTCAGAGAGTCCCAAAGAAGTAGGACCCAAGGAAGCACACACCAAAGCACATGATAATTACATTATGTAAGACTACATATAAGCAGAGAATCTTAAAAACAGCAATAGCAAAGGAGAGAGTTACCTACAAAGGAGTTCCCATAAGACTATCAGCTGATTTCTTAATAAAAACCTTGCAGGAAAGAAGGGGCTGGAAAGAAGTATTCAAAGTCATTAAAGGCAAGGACCTACAACCGAGGTTACTCTATCCAGCAAAGCTATCAGTTAGAATGGGAGGAAAGAGAAAGTGCTTTTTAGATAAGGTCAAGTTAAAGGAGTTCATCATCACCAAGCCCTTATTATATGAAATGTAAAAATGACTTACCTAAAAAATAGAAGATGATAAAAAATATGAACAGTAAAATGACAATGAACACAACTATCAACAATTGAACCTAAAAGAAAAACCCAAAAACAAACTAAGCAAACAACTAAAACAGGAACAGAATCACAGAAATGGAGATCACATGGAAAGTTATTGGCGGGGAGGGAGAAGTGGTGGGGGAAAAGGTACAGGGAAGAAGAAGCATAAATGGTAGGTATAAAATAGACAGGGGGAGATTAAAAATAGCATGGGAAATGGAGAAGATAAAAAACTTATATGTATGACCCATGGACATGAACTAAGATGGGGGAATGCTTGTGGGAGGTGGGGTGCAGCGTGGAGGAGAATAAAGGGGAGAAAAAATAGGGCAACTGTAATAGTATAATCGATAAAATATATTTGATAAAAAGAAAATTGGTAATTAAAAGATAAATAGAATTTATCTTCCATAATTGGGAGGAACTACAAATCCTCAGCTGATGAGGGAAAGTTTTTAAATATATACGTGTGTGTGTGATATACATATAGACATATATATTTTTTTTACCAAAAAAACACTGTTAACTTCCCTTTTGTCACATTGTTGATGTCATGAAAATGAAAAGTTGAGATTAAAAGAAACATAATAATCAATGTATGATTTTATCTTTGTTAGAAGAAACTGTTATAGGTAATATTTTGGCAATGGGAATTTTATAATGCACTAGTTAACAGGTGATATAAGGAAATTACTGTTAATTTTTTGGTGTAATATAGTGTCATGGTATAAGAAAATATTGTTATTTATAAAATATGCTTGCTGAATTATTTGCGATGAAAGTATCATACTACTGAAAATCAAAATGGTTCAACAAGTCCTGGCTGGGTGGCTCAGTTGGTTGGAGCATCATCCTATACACCACAAGGCTGTGGATTAGATTCCTGGCCAGAGCACATGCCTCGGTTATGGATTTGATCCCAAATCACGGCATGTACAGGAGGCAACCAACAGATGTTTCTCACATCAATGTTTCTCTCTCTCTCTTTCCCCTTTCCCCTTTCCAAAGTCAATAAACATATCCTTGGGTAAGAATAAAAATGGTTCAACAAAAGTTAAATGGTAGAGTAAATATAGCAAAATGATAATGATTTTTCAATGTCAGTGATGGGTATATGGTATCGACTGGCTATTTCTTCAACTTTTCTGTATTACTGAAAATGTTTGTAGTAAAAAGTTATAATAATGTTATTTTACATTATTTGTTCTATTTTAAATGCAACAGAGTCACTTTCAACTAACTGAGACCCACTGAGAAAAACTAAACAAACTGGGTAAAGTTCAAGAATCCTCAACTGTTTAAAGGCATCAGAAAAGTTGCTACACAATAGGGAGTAGAGAACCCAGCACTCTAGAGCTAGGAGAATTATGGAGTGATGCGCTGGCTTCTGCAGCCTCTTTCATTTGGGGGGATATTTGCCAACCCTGGACTCATGGTAATAGGCTTGAGTGCCTAGACTTTTCCTGAGCCCAGGTTGACTGCCGGGGGACTGAGAAACTAGAAACCTTTGGTCTTGTCTTGGAGAGACTCGAAGGGCTGATGTCCAAGTAGTAAAAGAAGAGCAGTGAACTATTTTCTCCCCAAATTTTGGAGCTACATAGGGCATTATGCTAAACAGTTAAGAAGAAAACCACTAAAAAGTTGAGTGGGGTTTTCTGTGGTTTCACTGTGATGTGGATGAAGATTCTAGTTCAAGACTACCTGGGGAGACTACACCAGTGAAAATACCAGGCTTTCAGCCAAGGGGTCTGGAAAACTATCCTTTAGGAACAGAAGAGAATCAGAAGTAGACAGAACCTTTTTTTAAAATTTATTCTATTTAATATTTATTGTATGTACTTTTTTCTATTACCATTTAGTCCCCTTACTATCCTCCCAGGAATCACCACACTGCTGTCCATGAGTCCTTTTTCCTTTTTGCTCAATTCTTCCACCCTCTAACCTCCCCGTGCTGCACTCCTTCACACACAGCTGTCATTCTGCTCTCCATCTGGGTCTGGCCCCATTTTCCTTGTTAATTCAGTTTGTTCATCAGATTCCACATATGAATGAAATCATATCATATTTGTCTTTCTCTAATTTGCTTATTTCACTTAGTATAATGTTCTCCAGATTCATCCATACAAACAACTATGGGGCATTCACACAATGGAATACTACTCAGCCATAAAAAGACAGAACCTTCTAAAAGTGCAACCAGTGTGCTCTCCATCCTAGGAGCATAACAGCACCTTCCCCTCCTCCCTGTTCTTCCCTCTCAGGTGCACACCTCCTAAACTATAAGGGTCCCCACCAGATTGGCAACCAGGGAGCAATGGGCAGAGGCAGCTTGTCCCAGACTAACCCTCTGAACCTGTCTCCAAGGGCCCCTTTTCTTTGACTTCTTAGTAGCTCTGCATGGCTTGTTTCTCTCCTATAATGTTTCTGAGCCAAAGTAGCCCCACATAGGCTCTCTCCTATTGCTGCTTCTATCCTAAGCCCTTTTTTTGTCTGACTGTCCCCAGCTTTAATAAACATACACTCAAAAATTAAAAAAATAATAATAATTAAAAAAACAGCAACCAGCCTCAACTCTGCCTCATTGCTGCAAAGGTGTCCAACCCATGGCCTGTGGCTGACATGTGGCCCAGGATGGCTATGAATGTGGCTCAACATAAAATCGTAAATTTACTTAAAACCATTTTTTGCTCATCAGTTTCTGTTAGTGTTTGTGTATTTAATGTGTGAACCAGGACAACTCTTCTTCTTCCAGTGTGGCCCAGAGACACCAAAAGTTTAGATACCCTTGAAAGGGATTACCTAGTATTCTGTCTGCTGTGGGAGGAAAAGCTAAAGCTTCTCTGAGGGAAGTTAACATCGTCTGGATCATTTACAATGTCTACCAAGGGTCTAAGTGCCACATGAAGATGACAGTGTTCAGAGCACTAAAAGAAATGTCTTTTTTGGGTGTTACTTTTTAAGAACAAGGAAGAACTCTTCCATGCCTAATCCTCTGAGCCAACTTCTCACTCCTCTCTGTCTAAATCAATACGTTGATAAGAATATTGAGATGATCATGATTGACTTAAACCAATTAAGGTACTGTGTCCCCCTTACACCCAATGGGCCTGCTGAAAAGCCCAGCATCTTTAGAAAAACATGGCCTCTTAGGAGAGAATGAACCATTTGTGGCTTTCTTAGCCAGGGAGGAGGGAATGGCAATGGAGTAGGCAATCAACAGTGTTGCCATGTCATCTATGCACTATTAGTATGGGACCTGGGCAAGCTATCCAATCTCTTTGAGCCACAATTTTCTCATCTGTAATATTTAGATAATAATGATACCCCAAAAGTTTGCTGTATGAATATAATAACATGATACATATTTTTTAAAAGCTACTTACCAAGTGTCAAGCTTAATTTTACTGCTCTAAGAGTGTTGACTGTTATTGTTCTGTCATGGTTTTGAGTTCCCTCTTTAGATATGTTGCAGTTGTTAGTGGTCCTTGTATGAATGACAGCCTGATGACAACCCCACCTCAAATGTCAGGTGTGTGCCAAACAGCCAGACAGTAGGACTAGTATCCATCTTGCTCTTGCTTCTCAACATGCTTCTCTGACACTTGGAGAGGTGTCTCCAGGAAAATGACCAGCAGAGTATAAACTGAGGCCCACAGGAAAGACATTTTCCCCCCATCATTTACTCCTTCTGGTGCCCACATCCTGACTTTAATGACTTATTAATTTATTACTTTTCAATTAATAAAACTAATCAGAAGTAAGCCAGTAAGATATAAGAACTATGGGATAGATATGGCACATGTTCTAAAAATCCATTTTCACCAAAAGATTAGAGGTAGGATGTAGAGTTAAATAATTTAGTAAGATATACACTTATATCAAGTTCAATGAAAGTAATTATAGTTTTATTTTAATACCAACATAATCATGAGATAAAGAACATAAAAATTTCATGGATTTTACAAATAATGTGCAAGACTTGAAAACTTCCATTAAGAGTGGCTAATTGACCTCTGTCTTCTGCCTTTGGGTCACTGCTGTGGGAAAGGTTTAGAAGCATTATGTTTCAGATTAAATAAATATTCTGGACTCTTTTTTATGCAAATCATAGGAATCTGTACCATGTTTAGAGGAGAATTTTTTTCTTTCAATGTCAGGAGTGATGGGGGAGCACGCTGGCAGTGGATAACTGTGAGAGAGATGCAATCCCCAAAGAGCCAGGAAAATGTCTTAAATGAGGGATTTATAGGGAGAGTGGACACTGTTTTGTCTAGGGCCACTCTGGTAGCTTTCGTGTGTTCTCACATTGATGAAGCAATAGAGAGTAGAGGATAAGAATGTGGACAAAAGCTTTTGGCTATGCCACCTGCAGTTTTTATCACCCTAGTTAATGTAATCTAAGCCTTAATTCTTTCTATTGCCCAATGGGCCCAATGATACCTCCTTTATTGTGTTCATGGTGAGAATCAAGTGAAGGAGGCTGATGTAGTTGAGGAACCATACTTAGTATGGTTCTTGAAACAAAGTTAAGTGTTTAATAAGTGTGATATAACCTATAAGCCTACTTTACCAACTCAACAGCTCAAAAAGCCTTTTTGTAATTATTGAAATTAATATCTATGAGCAGTGCTTCTATGATAACCAGAATTTACTTCCCCATTATCAAGTCACATGCCCAGCTGTAATAATCCTAATACCAGGGGCATATTTTGTGCAAAGAATTATACTAATAATGGAGCAGTTCAGCCTTATCCTTGGTCATATAACTAATTACTCTTGGTAACCTGCTTCAAAACAGAAGGAGCTTGGCTAGTTGGTTGGTATAACAAAGTAAACTAGATATAAGCACACTCCAGGCAATAAAAAAAACCTCATAGACTTGCCTTAAAAACAACCCACCCTCTAGGAGGGGAGATAAGACATCTCAGTAACCACCATAGCAGGATAGAAATTACTAAGTGCCTCAACATTAAAAAAAAATTACCATGAGAGTTAAAAAACCCCTCCACATTGTCCCTACTTCAAAGCCAGATTAGTTACCAAGGAAGGGGATCAAGATTTAATGGATGAATGTTTTAGTCAAACTCACTTGGTTTTTTACAAGTAATGCTGCCATCTTGAACTTTAATTTTTGAACCAGGAAACTCCCATCTTCATGTCTCCCTGGGCCCTGGAAATTATGTAGCTGGTCCCAGATCAGAGCCATGGGATCAGGAAGGTAGGCTGGGATCAGGTCAGTGTTCAGGGTCTGTTAGAGTACAAGTGACAAGGTCATTGTTCTCAGGGCCCTGGGTTCCTCCAAGTCTGTTACCATTCCTGCTATTATCAACTAATTACCTGATCCTTTACTATACTTATCTTTTGGATTTTGTTTAATTAGGTTTTTTTGTTGGCTGACAACTTCTCAATGGCCTATTGCCTCATAGCCTCTTTGCCTGTGTTCCACTGTGTATCTATTTCTTTTCTTCCTTTCTTTTTTTATCCTCACCTGAGGACATTTCTTTCATTGCTTTCAGAAGGAAAAAAAAGGGGGAGAGAGAAAGGCAAACATCCAAGTGAGAAACATAAACTAGCTGCCTTCTCATACACACCCTGGCCAGGGATTGTACCCGCAACCTGGGTAGGTGCCCTGACGGGGAATCAAAGCCATGACACTTTCGTCTATGGGATGATGCTCCAACCAACTGAGCCACACTGGCCAAGGCTTTATTTCTTTAACTTATGTTAAAACTGCCTAAAATGGAATATGCTTGGTCCAGTGTAGTCAGATCTGTGTTGGCTGAAGCTGTCATCTGCTCTCCTCAGAATCTGCTGCCTAGACTCCGCTCTCCATCTAGTTAGCAATGGCAGAGGAAGGAGTCACAAGTTACTCAGCCACTTAGGCTACTTCCCTCGGAAGTGAAGTTATAGGTGGAAATCCCCATTGAAGGGACTATGGATGCCTTAGTGTCCTAAGACTTCACCTATCTGGTAAAGGGAGTTCAGATTTTAGACAGCCTTAAAATATAAGTAAGGAATGCCCACACGCAGACACGAGAGAGAACATTGCAAGGGTGATCTGAGGCATGGAGACAGGCAAGCACAGTCCTGGGCAACAGGGTGGCTGGAGCCAAGGGTCTGTGAGTTGAGGAGGGCCTTGACCACATGGCTAAGGAACCTGTGGTAATTGAATGATGAAGTGAATAGGACCTACAGTGACAAAGTTATCCTGATTTATATTTCACTGCCTCTGAGTAAAGTATCTACAAAGCAGTTAGACATATCCTCATGGAGTAAGCTCACCAGGCTGAGGGTTCATCTTGCCCTGCTTCTCCTGGTTTCCCTATCAGTGTGAAGAACACAAGTTGCCCACCAGCTGAGGGTACAGAAGCTCAATTTGGTGCCTCCTCTCTCTAGGCATTAAAGTAGGACAAGCCTACAACATAGGAAGCCTTCTAAGCACAGGTCCCCAAGTGTTCCAGGGCCTCAATATTGATGTCTTATCTGACAGTGGACTGCAAGTGTATAACCTGACTGGTATTGATGTTAGAGCATCCTGGGGTTTCTCCAGTTTTCTTAACTTTATTCCCACTTAACAACCTGTCAAAACACTTCACTGTAGCAGGAAAAAGTCTCCTGAATTTCAGCCTGTTTCTGCTCCCTCAGTCATCTTCATGCATTAGGAGGCATAGTGAGGGAACCGAATACTGTAGTTCAATTCCATAGGCAGCTGTTGGGCTGTGTCCTAGGCCTATGCAGGTGAATAAAACCTGTTCTCATGGCTGTCACAGTCTGAGTGAGGATAACCATGATGCTCACAACAATTATTAACACATGGTATAACAAGCTATGTACTGGTCACTGCTTTTGTTGTGACACAGCTATTCAGGGGTCCAGGGCCCCAAGTGTCCAGACCCACTGTGGGTTCTTGGCTTCTCACAAGAAAGAATTCAAGTCAAGCCAACATAAAATGTAAAGTGCAAGTGAGCTTATTAGAGAAGCAGTGGGACAAAGTGAAGGCTTACTCCATAGGCAGAGCAGGCCCCCTTTAGAGTAATTTGTTCCCTTTACTGAGGTTCATTTGATTTGGGGGTAAGGCATTCAGTGAGAGGGTGGGGTATTCAGGATCTTTCCAGGAAAAAGATGGAGATTTCTCAGAAGAACTCCATGGACTGTTTTTTCATCCTTATATGGGCTTTCTGCTTCAAATCATAGCATTATGGAGTGTGTCATTTAGCATGCTAATGAATTTCATTGAGTACATAATGAGGCTAGGGTTTATGGTAAGGTGAAATTAGTCACCATGTTGGATCAAGCTGACCTCTGCTGATTTTAAGCCATAAATCCATTGTGGGGGGAGGGTCTTCCTTGTTGCCAGTTTCTGTAGCTTTGACTAATTACAGCCAGTTTGCCACATACCCTATATCAATTGCTATAGATATAGATGATATAAATAGGTAGATATAGATATGGGTAGATAGATACAAATGTAGATACAGATATAGATAGACATATAAGTATAGACTTCATTTAATCCTCACAACAGCCCTATGAGGTAAGTACTATCATTGTCTCCATTTCACAGATAAAGAGCACTGAATTATTATACAATAATGATACAAAGCTATTCCAGAGATATAGACAAAATGCTCTGAAAACAAAGATAAGCACTTAAATAATTATAAATTTGGTGGTTAAGTTTATAATTTCAAGAAGCAAGTAGCTACTGAGCCTAGGCTTAAAAGATCACAGGGTTTTTCAGGCTAAAAAGGACAAGGGATTATTCCAGGCAAAGGGAGCAGCATAAGCCAAGACACAGAGGAATGGAGTATGTTCCTTCTGGACCAGGAGCATTTGAAGTATACAAGGGCTAGTCTATGAGGAGAGGGTGGCATGACTGAAGAAATTTGGACTATATCTTGAGGTCCTACACTAGAATTTGGATTGTCCTATAGAGTTTCACAAAGTTTTAGATATTGGGAGCATGTGTGGCACAAGCAGTTTTTGTTTTTGTTTTTAGGGAGCAGATGACAGCCAGGATGGTGGTCACCATGTGAAGCGTTTGGTGACTGTGATTCTGCTATGCATCATCTTGGTTCTGTGCTACTGCCAGCTGCAGGTAACTGGGGGGAGGAGAGGAGAGCTGGAGAAAGGGTGTGGAGTGAAGCCTGGAGGGAGGCCCTGCAGGGGATGGAATCCTCCCACAAAGGCTGGGGCCTAGGAAGGGGGAAGGAGTCAGGTCTCAAAGAAGGTGAAAAGCAGACTGCCCTGGCCTGACTCCATCTGTGAGGTGTCAGTGACCACAGCTGCCTGGCTCACCTTGCCTAGGGCTTCTCAAACACTGAGGCATGGAGAGGGTAAGGGACTTAGCCAAGGGCACACAGCCATTAGGGGACAAAAGGGGTGAGCACTTGGGCTCTGCTCTCTCTTCCCCACCCATAGGGCAGTGTGGGGTGGGGAGCTTATCTTTCTGAGGGAGGAGGGAAACCATGAGCAAGGCAGGGGAGCACAGCCCAGTGCCCATAAACTATGCTGACGCCAGGCTACCTGACTTCTCTGTACTTTAGTTTCCCCCCCACACACACAATGGAGATGGTAATTATACCTGCCTCTTGTTGCTTCTTGGATGAAATGAATGAACCCCTCATTGCAGAGTATTTGGCAGGGTGCCCAGCCTGAACAAGTTCCACATAAGTGGTGGTTGTGGGGACTGGGTCTGCACCCAGCCTGCCCTGGCCCCCTTCCCTTTGTGTCAGGAGCACTTATTTTTAACTTCTTAAGCATGAGAATGGAGAAGAGAGAAGTGGACTAGGAGGCCAGGAAGCAAGGAAAAAGGAAAAGGCAGTAATGGTTTCAGTTGTTCTGTAACTGAGTAGACAGGGGCCTGTCTACATGGCGCCTTGGTGAATGACCCAACAATTAATGATGGAAGGAACAGGTCTTTATTTACAATATTCCAACCTTGGGGAAGTTGAAATACTCCCCAAGTATTCTCTTTCCCATGAGACCCAGCACTTCTTTTGCTTCTCAAAATGCTATCAGCTGAAAGACTCCAAAGTTTTCCCTTTCCTTATCTTAAGCTGGCTGCACAAACAGTTCTCCAATCCTCTGTAAGGTAAGAAAGTCACCATCCTCATGCTGTGGCTCTCTCTTCCAGGAGCTGGGGTATATTGTCATCAGCCTCTGCATTATAGTCCAGGAATACATGTGCCAGGGTGCACTGGATCATGGCTAAGTCCAGGAAAGGCACAAGTTTCAAGAATCCAGGTAAAGTCTGAGTTTTCATGGCAGCAGGTCAGCATCTTGTAAGGGAGAGTCCTTGGCAACCCCAGAGTCAGCTAGAATGGGCACAAAGCAGCATGCCTGCTCTCTTACTAGTCCATAGCGGGCAAGCTCCTACAGCCCACATGTCTCCTATCTCACTACAAGCAGCAAGGCTCTTCTAAACTCCTCCATCATGGCTCTATTACTTCTTTCCAAGCCACAGGGCCGAATCCCTCATGGCTGCCTGCCCTTAGTTTAAATCCTGACCCAGAGCCTCCTGTGTGACCTCATCTCCGACTCCTCCCACAATGAGCTACACATTTGCCAGTTTCCTAGTGTCTTTCTATCTTCTCTTGGCAGCCATCCCAAGTCAGGGCAAGAGTGACTCAGCAATCCAGGGGCCTCTGCTCCCCCGGCTATGTCACAAGTCAGGATACACCCTCAAAGTCAGGTACACACCTTTTGTACTTTTTTCCCAGGGCAGTAGCACAGCTTCCCTTCAGGAAAGACATGGCTACTCAATTGTCATTGTTATGAAAAGTATCTTAACTCATATCATCCACTTCTCCCCTTCCCCAACCATGAGCTGTGGGGAACATCTTCTGCGTCCCATTTCAATTTCTCCCTTTTTGACTTTGGAACCTTTTAATCTTATAAAAGGCAATGGACAAAAGTCTTTGATCTTCTGGAGCTACTTCCTGTTGAACATGGCTGTTGTCCTACCTACCCCTGGGTCCAGGGATCCCTAACAAAGTGGGGGTGTGGAGCGTGGCAGAGGGTGGCCTTCACATGCAGGGAAGGACTTTGCAGAGTCCAGGTCAACTGGCTATCCTTGGTGAATGGCATGCTCAGTGTCCAAGGGCTGTTATATTTTGGGGGCAACAGATTTGGCAAGAGGGTTAGAAGGCACAAATTAAAATCCTAACCACTAAATGACAAAGGCAAGGACCAATTCTTCAATGTCCCCCTTTAAGAAAACAAGGGCTTCTCTAGAGGAAGGTGTTCAAGGTGTGTGATACCTGTCCAAAGCCATTTTCCCCACTAAGCTTGGGCTATGGGGGATATTTTAGGATTCCCCCCTTTTATACATCTGGGCCAAATCATTGATTCTCAGGGGGTGGTGCTACAAATGAGTTTCTTAAGTGATTCCTATATGGTATAATCATCACTCAGGTAGTGAGATCATAACCTTATGCTCTATGAAAATGGAAGAATACAGATGTTAATTCACACAACAACCCACAAACCAGTCTCTGAGACTGCGAGACTGTCTTTTGGGAATACATCCAGTTTCAAGGCCTTTTGTTGGCATGACATTTAACAGTGGCAATTTGACAGATCATTCTTGTTTATAAAGTGAGCATCTTTGATTATGTCACAAACCCAGTTTCAGCTTCTAAATGAAAACAAACTTTGAAGACAGTTAGCTGCACTAGACTAACGTCCAACACTGAGCATTGTGACTTTCCTTGAATCATGAGTTTTCTCTCTAAGATCACCCTCATTGTCATTAAAGGAACTTCATTAAGTCCAGCTTTAATTTTGCCTGTTTATTTGCATAAATACTACAAGAGCCACAATTGATCTTTAAGTCTGCTTTCCTGGACTATTAAATAGAGATTGATGACAACATACCCCAGAAGGAGAGAGCTGCTATGAGACTGTTTGTGCAGCCAGCTTAAATTCAGATAAAGACATGAGGAACTTTGGGGCTTTTGGTTTATAGCCTGGTGGGGAACAAGGAAAGTGCTGCATCTCATGGGAGAATGGGGCTCTGAGTTGAAATGCTCCCAGCATCCTAAAGTTGGAATATTGTAAATAAAGACCTCTTTCAGCATTAATTGTCAGGCTATTCACTGAGGTGCCACGTGGACAGGTCCCTGTTTACTTGATTACAACTTGAACCAGTGCAGCAAGAAAACAGACACAACACACACTCCCAGAGTAACACTGACAGTAGTTACTGAGCCATGCAGAAGGGTAAAAAGACAGAATTCAAAGTGGTCAGAACTGAGGGGAGGTTCAGTGATGAAACAGAGAGGGGGAAGAATCAATGACCATTAGAAAAGAGAGAAATTAAAATCAGTGTATTTTTCATGTTGAGAATGGTAAAAGAATACTAATCAAAATGTCAGCTTTGGCTGATGGGACAGGAGAATGGGGAGCTGTGAAAAGCCTGGGGGAGGATGAGGCCAATAGGGAATGAGGAAATGGAAGAGGTGGAAAATGAAAGGATGAGGTTAGAGCTTTGGAACTGGATCAACTTGAGCTGCTGGGACCTACAGGCAAACACCCTGAAGGATGAGCTCACCCAGCCCCTTCAACTGCCCTCCCTGCTCCCCCTCCTTCCTGTCCATGGGGCCACTGTGGGTCCAAGGGTAGCAAGAGTCAGGATGGAAATGGAAAGGGTGGATAAAACCATAATGTTTTGATGCTTTGGGACCAAGAAAGTTGGAACGATATCTCCACTTGGTAAAAACAGTCAGCTAGCAAGCAAGCATCCCATTTCATTTTACCTGTTCAACTTTAGCTTAGTTCTTTATTTATTATAAAATGATTATGAGGCAAGGAGAAAGTAAGGAAAGGATCTTCATTTTTATTGTTATTGCAAGTGGCTGATGTGGTTCATTTTTAAGAGACAATGTTTAAAATAATAAACATTTTGAATGGAAATATTTAAAAATGTAACACAGGTATCCACAATCTATATGAAAGTTTGCTTTTAGGCCCCTTATAAAAGACCTACTTTAGTACCTGTTTTTGCTAATGGAAAGAAATCTGAAGGGGATTTTTGCTTTAAAAAAAAAAGCCCCAAAACCACAATAGTGCTCAGCATTTGTTTTGCAGCAAGCCCTCCCAGAGGGAACTACACCCAGCATCTCAGCATCAAGATGCCATAGCTTTCAATTGTGTCAGTGAGCATCTGTGCTTTATCTTGGCTTATATTGAGCATTCGTTAGCAAGATGTGGCTTAGGTTAATTGCTTCTTCAATTTACATTTCATTTTATGAGAGTTTTCATAGGAAGGCTCTACTTTCCAATAGTGCAGAAACCTGTTCATAATTCCCTACTTTCTTAAACAGGAAATATACAAGGGGACCCCCAAAATGGAATTTATTTATAAAAAAACTGTGTATTTATTCTTACATGTTTGAACTTCAGTCACCTTCAAAGTGGTCTCTATTGATGCAATACATCTATTGAGATGTTTTTCCATTGCTCAAAACAGATTTTTAACTCATTGATTTTGATGCCTTTTAGTACTTCTGCTGTTTTTTTGTATCACCTCTGCCACTTCAGCAAAACATTTCCCTTTGAGGACATTTTTCATCCAGGGAAACAAAAAAAATGTCATTGGGGATGAGATCAGATAAATAGAGAGTGCGGGGGATGGTGGTCATTCTGTTTTTGGTCAAAAACTGCTGAACACTCAGCACAGTGTGGACAGGTGCTCTTGTAAATCACCAATCATGAAATGGGCAAATATACTGAAAAAGTCTTCAAAAAAATTCTCTGAAGCTGAACATAGCCTCTCACAACAATGCCAGCTGGTACACTGAAATGGGTAGGTTCCTAGAACACTGTACTAGCAGGGGAAGTCTGTACTACAAGGGACTCACCCTCTGGAAGATAGTTTTGGATTTGGGGGGTCTTCCCTTGTATACAATAACTGAGGGAAATATTATATACATAATGCTCTGATAAATATCCTGACAGATGGAAGGTTTTCAATAAATTGTTATTAACAACGCTTTACTTTTCTTGATCACTCAGTTTATGACCATTGAGTCAAATGTTTCTATCCTAGAATGATGCCTTCTGTTAAGATATGGAGAATCTTGGTACACAGCAGGCTCAGTACCACTGGTCAGGCTAAATGGACTCACATTGCTGTGCTACTAAAGGGCCTGAGTCTTTTTTAAAAATTACACACTCTGCCTTCTCCTTCCTATTAGCTCTCACTGTTGATTATGCTCAGCACAGCATGATGGGGAAAAAGTACAGTGTAGCTGGAAAGTGGATGTTGCAAGAGATTCTAGGCTTTAGATGGTAGAGGAGCTGAAGGAAATGTTGAGAATTTGATGACAACCATACTGGTCCCTTGCCTGCTCTGTCTCTTCCCTAGCTCTGACAGAACTGGAGGAATTAAATACCCTTTCAGCTTTGAGTTTCTTCACATCCACAGAATACTACAGTGTGCAAAGCACAAAGTCAGCAGGTCTGACTTTCAAGAGGCTAGGACACCCTGTTCTATAAACATCTGTCCTGAAACCAAAATAACCTATGTCCCTAGAGGCCAAATTTTAACAGCTATAAATTGCTTCCTGCTTTTAATATAGAATCACTAACAAACTTTTTATTTTTCATGTTCCACTATGTAAAAACATTAAAAACAGGGAACCACTGGATGGAGGGGAGCGAAGAAGGAAAATTGGGATAACTGTAATAGCGTAAACAATAAAATATTTTTTAAAAATAAAAGTATTAAAAATATAAATGACATAAATGTGTTATAGAAAATACAAATATGCATAAAGAAATTAAAAGTCCCCTATATCATTACCTAATGACAACTACTAATAACATGCTATGAACATTCATCTATATGCACATATATTTTCTTGTGTTTTGAAGTTGTATACTCTATACTATTTTGCAACCTTTTTCTTACCAATATTTTGTATCTACATTAACAAGGCAATGAATATGATTTTTCATTATTCTTGTTAGTTATATAACATCACCATATACAAATTTTAAAAGTGTTTAATCTGATTGTATTCATTTACACTTTTCTCATCTTACATTTGATTTTCTACGTCCTCATCCTCTTAGTCCTTGTCAATTCTGTGCTTTTATTTGCCTAGGTCAATAAGAACTATATGTTTTACACATAGGCCAGCCCTTCCCTCTCACCAGGAAAGTCCAGTCTCTCATTGACCTAGCCTGTGATGTTCCCCTCCCCAGACATCCCACCACCTGGCTCACTATCCAAGACTCTCTAAGTTTCTGCCCACAGAACATGTTCATATTCATTCACCTAGTTCTTTTAAGAAGGGTAGCTTGTTAATAAGCTCATGTGTCCTATTCACATAAAGCCTGATGGAGAGGAAATCTTTCCCATCCCAGGTGTAATTTTTCTCAATCATCTCACAAACACAAGCTTATGGAGAAAGAGAGGAGAAGAAAAGAGAGGGGTGGGGAAGGAGGAAGATAGCAAGAGTGGTTGGCTAGTTCACTGTAAATTGACACTGTAAAATAGAACATAAAGACTAGGACTGCTGGTGCTCAATCTTTAATGTCAGCTTAATTTTATATGAAATTCACTTCTATCTTTAGTATCAAGTCTTTAATGTTGGGGAAATGGAGAACATAAAAACACTGTAATGTTAGGTGTTGCTGACTAGTTGGTAATTCACTGATATGTCAGAATTGATGCCAGTGGGTAAGGGGAGGCACCAGAGAAGAAGGCTATCTAACGTCTCCAAGTGGTGGAGCAGACAGGTGAGTTGTATAATCTTGGGTGAGTTAGTTATAACTCCTCTACAATTAAATTGTTGGATCTATAAAATTGAGCAGTATACAGGAAGTGCTCGTTAAATAGTAGTTTTTTTTTCAGCACCTCATATGGTGTTGGGTTCATAACACTCAATAAATTTTTAAAATGGATATTGATGGAATGTAATCATTGCTACTATGCCAGAGATATGTATAGGTGACCCTTGAATAACATGGATTTTAACTGTGTGGATCCACTTATACAATAAATACTGTAAATGTATTTTCCTTCCTTATGCTTTTCTTAATAACATTTTCTATTCTGCATATTATTTTATTGTAAGAATACAGTATATAATACATGTAACATATAAAATATGTGTTAATAAACTGTTTGTGATATCAGTAGGCTTCCAGTCAACAATAGGGTATTAGTAGTTAATTTTGTGGGCAGTCAAAGTTATACATGGAGTTTCAACTGTACAGGGCTTTGGTGCTCCTAACCCCTGTGTTGTTCAAGGGTCAACGGTGTTTCAAACTATTCCATAGTCTGATGGGACAAACAAACAAGCAAAAAATGACAATTGTTCTGATTCCACATTCTCCAAACAACCTTCTGACAGATTTGGGGTCTCAAGGCAGACATGTCCAAGCATTCTGACTACTAGAAAAGACTACCTCTCTTTAAAAAATGAATGAGCATTCTCTTTACTCAGGTTGGTATAAGTCAGTTCTATAGAACATGGTCAGTTCTTGGTGGATCATAGAGTGTGCCCAAAAAATTTTTGTCAAATAGATGAAAGAATGAATGAATGGATGGATGGATGAACTTGAGCATTTATATTTTGGAAGGTAAAACCATGGTCTACTGTTGATTCCATAATATTGTGGTTTTCTCTATTCAGAACAGAGATAAAGAATGGGTGGATACACTAACCAAGACTTTTGGATATAAGAAGCATAAAGCAATCAGTCATAAATATCATCCAGTTACAGTGGTTTCCCCTTATCTGCAGTTTTGCTTTCCACAGTTTCAGTGGTTTCAAAATATTAAATAGAAAATTCCAGAAATAAAAAATTCATAGGTTTTATTTTTGATTATTTTTAATTATATTTTATTGATTATGCCATTACAGTTGTCCCATTTCTACCCCATCATTCCCCTCCACCCGGCACACCCCCACCCACATTCCCCCCTTTAGTTCATGTCCATGTGTCATAAGTTCTTTAGCTTCTAGTTTTCCCACACTATTCTTGCCCTCCCCCTGTCTATTTTCTACCCACTGTCTATGCTACTTATTCTCTGTACCTTTTCTCCCTCTCTCCTCCTCCCACTCCCCTGTTGCTAACCCTGCATGTGATCTCCATTTCTGTGTTTCTGCTCCTGTTCCAGTTGTTTGCTTAGTTTGCTTTTGTTTTAGGTGTGGTTGTTAATATCTGTGAGTTTGCTGTTTAATTATTGTCATATTTTTTATCTTTTTCTTAGGTAAGTCCTTTTAACATTTCATATAATAAGGGCTTGGTGATGATGAACTCCTTTAACTTAATCTTATCTTAGAAGCGCTTTAACTTCCCTTCCATTCTAAATGACAGCTTTGCTGGGTAGAGCAATTTTGGATGTAGGTCCTTGACTTCGACTTCCATGACATGAAATACTTCTTTCCAGCCCCTTCTTGCCTGGAAGGTCTCTTTTGAGAAATCTGCTAACAGTCTGATGGGAACTCCTTTGTAGGTGACTGTGCCCTTATCCCTTGCTGCTTCTAGAATTCTCTCCTTCATTTTAATCTTGGCTAATGTAATTATGATGTACCTTGGTGTGTTCTTCCTTGGGTCCATCTTCTTTGGGACTCTCTGAGCTTCCTGGACTTCCTGGTAGTCTATTTCCTTTGCCAGGTTGGGGAAGTTCTCCTTTATTATTTGTTCAAATAAGTTTTCCACTTGTTGCTCTTCCTCTTCCCCTTCTGGTACCCCTATGATTCAGATGTTGGGACGTTTAAAGATGTCCTGGAGGTTCCTAAGCCTCTCATTTTTTGAATTCTTGTTTCTTCATTCTTTTCTGTTTGGTTGTTTGTTTCTTCCTTCTGGTCCACTCCATTGATTTGAGTCCCAGTTTTCCTCCCATCACTATTGGTTCTCTGTGCATTTTCCTTCATTTCACTTAGTGTAGCCTTCATTTGTTCATCTAATTTGCCACCAAATTCAACCAATTCTGTGAACATCCTGATCACCAGTGCTTTGAATTGTTCCTCTGATAGGTTGGCTATCTCTTAGTCGCTTAGATGAATTAGCTCTGGGGCTTTGATCTGTTCTTCCGTTTGAGCCATTTTTTTCTTTTTGGTGTGGTTGTGGCTGTTACATGGTGAAGGGTGGAGCCTTAGGTGTTCCCCAGGGTGGGGTAACCCAGTTGCAGAGTTGTGATGCTCTATGTGGGGGTGGGGTCCGAGAGGGAACAATGGCATTTGCTCCACTCTCTCTTGGATTCCAGTCCCCTCCGCTGCTTTCCCCAAGCAAATTGGGCCCTTCTGGTGCTGATTTCCATGTGGGTGGGCCTTTGCATGTTCTAGGACACTGTGGGTCTCTCCAACAAACTCTCCTGTGAGTCTGGGATTCTCTCCCAGCACTTCAGTCCCCACGAGTGTTTTCAATCGGTGCTTTTAGGTTTTATTTCCTGGTGCTGAGGCCCTGTGCTGTGCAGTCTGTCTTGCTGACTGTTTTTGCCTGGTTTATCTGTGTGTGAATGTGTGACCCCGGTCAGCTGCCTTGTGTGCCTCGCTTGGCCTGTTCATTGCCTCCCCACTCTCGATAACCACTACCTGTGTGCCTGGGGTGTGCCAACCACTTCCTGCATGCCCGGGACCACCAGCCACCACTTTTTCCTGCTGTGACCCCTCTCCTCCAGCTGCTGACTCCACCCCTCTTACTGGTCTGGGTGAATCATTGTCGGACTTCCAAGCAATTCAATTTTCTATCTGTTCTTGTTGTGGGGTTTTTTTTTCGTTCTATATTTTTGTTGTCCTTAATCTTGGTTGTGAGAGGAGGCACAGTGTGTCCACCTACGCCTCCATTTTGGCCGGAAGTCTCCAATTCATAGGTTTTAAATTGCATGCTATTCTGAGTTGCATGATAAAATCTCCAACAATCCTGCCTGGGATATGA
Source organism: Anoura caudifer (assembly GCA_004027475.1). Lineage (NCBI taxonomy): Eukaryota > Metazoa > Chordata > Mammalia > Chiroptera > Phyllostomidae > Anoura > Anoura caudifer. The sequence goes on along the minus strand of PVKU01013199.1, from coordinate 9,303 downwards.
ATCATCCCTTTGCCCAGCATCTCCATACTGTAGACATTCCCCACTCATTAATCACTTAGTAGCTTTCTCAGTTATTACATCGACTATCATGGTATTGCATGATATGTTCAAGTAACCCTTATTTTCCTTACCAATGACCCCAAAATGCAAGAGTAGTGATGCTAGCAAAAGTATTTCTTAACTGAAAAGTTGAAAGTTTTTGACTTAAACAAAACACATTCACATGACTTTTATTATGGTATATTGTTATAATTGTCCTATTTTATTATTAGTTATTGTTAATCTCTTACTGTACCTAATTTATAACTTAAACTTTATCATAGGTATGTATGAATAGAAAAAAAAAACAGTGTACATAGGGTTCGGTAGCAGCTGTGATTTCAGTACCCCTGGGGGTCTTGGAAAATATCCCCTGCCGATAAGGGGGAATTACTGTATACAGTTGAAAGGAGTAGCAATGTAATTGTGAATAGTAATTTATCCCTATCCTCATGATATTTAAAATCTAAAGTCACTTTTCAGGTGTTGTTCAACATCATTTTCCTCCCCCTACACAGCCATATTCCCTATCTCTACTTCCAAGGTATTAAACCAGCTTCTATCCTAACCTTAGCAAACACCCCCCATAATAGAGGTTACATATCTTGGAATAACTTTGGATAAAGTTACAACCTCAAAGAGATTCAGAATCTGTAGGAATAGTGTGCTACATAAATTTCAACACAATAATACTAGAAAAATGTTGCTGGATTTTTATTACCTTACCTGGAAATCTTTTATAACATGAAACTCTATATCCAGGTGAATCAATACCCTTACTGCTGTTAATCCCCATGGATCAATAAGAACTGAACTAACATTTCTAAATCCATATAGTTGTAGGCTTGATCAGACTAGCAGAGACAGAATGACTAGTTATTCATGAAAGGTGAGAATTTGCATGTAGAATAAATCATGCTGTCATGATGTCCTACTGGTTATTTGGATAGGATAACCACTGAAACTGTATCATCATCATTTTTTTTCTCATGCTTAAAGTGAAGAAGTTTGGCTATGTGAAGATTCTGACCATCTATGATCATTTTTCTCTGATAAAGCAAATGTAGGTAGCCAGGAACAACTCTGGCAGCAGCTGGAGTGAGGGAAGAATGAGAACTAGGCAAAGCATACCCACCCAGCTGACTCATGCTTCTGGAGTGTGGGTCAGATTTGGACACTAAGACTCAAATTCATGGAGATTACCTTTAGCATCCAGGGCATATTCTGCAAGTGATAATTGATACCCTTATCATCATTTCTACTTAATTTCATCTTTGACTTCTGGCCAAGATGGAGGCCTAGCAGAACACGCTCTGTCTCCTCTCACAACCAAGATTAAGGACAACAAAAATATAGAACCAAAAAAAAGAAAACCCAACCAACAGAGAGAAAATTGAATTGTGCAGGAGTCCAACACCAACGATTCACCCAGACCGGTAAGAGGGGCAGAGTCAGTGGCTGGCAGAGTCAGTGGCTGGCAGAGTCCAAGGCCCACAGAGTCGGATCATGGCGTGATAAGACAGTGGTGGTCCTGGGTGCACAGTCACTCCAGGCACACAGGCAGTGGCATTTCCAAACATGAGAAAGCCAAGCAGGGCGCACAAGGTGGTTGACTGTGGACACACATTTGCACACAGATAAACCAGGTGAAAACGGGCAACAAGACAGACTGCATGGCACAGGGCCCCAATGCCGGGAAGTGAAGCCTAAAAGCACCCATTGAAAATACTTGTAGGGGCTGAGGTGCCAGGAGGGAGTCGCAGCCTCACAGGAGAGTTTGTTGGGGACACCCATGGGATCCTGGGGAGTACGCAGGACCACGCACCTGGGAATCAGCACCAGAGAGGTCCAGTTGGCTTGGGGGAAGCAGCGAAAGTGACTGAAATCTAGCAGAGTGTGGAGTAAGCACCATTGTTCCCTCTCAGACCCCACCCCCACATCCAGCATCACAACCCAGAGACTGGGCTGCCCTGCCCTGGTGAATGCCTAAGGCTCTGCCCCTCACTATGTAACAGCTGTGACCAGACAAAAACCAAAAACTCAAAACCAAGGATGGCTCAAAAGGGAGAACAGACTGGGGCCCCAGAGCAAATTTATCTGAGCAACCAGGAAGTGGTCAACCTATCAGATGCACAGTTCATAGAACTGGTAGCCAATCTATCAGAAGCACAGTTCAAAGCTCTGGTAATTAGGAAGCTCACACAATTGGTTGATTTTGGTCACATATTAGAGGAACAAATGGAGACTACAATAAGTGAAATGAAGAAAAACACACAGGGAACCAATAGTGATGGGAGGAAAACTGGGACTCAAATCAATGGAGTGGACCAGAAAGAAGAAACAAACAACCAAACAGAAAACAAGGAAGAAACAAGAATTCAAAAAAATGAGGAGAGGCTAAGGAACCTCCAGGCCATCTTTAAACATCCCAACATCCAAATCATAGGGGTACCAGAAGGGGAAGAGGAAGAGCAACAAGTGGAAAACTTAATTGAACAAATAATAAAGGAGAACTTCCCCAACCTGGCAAAGGAAATAGACTACCAGGAAGTCCAGGAAGCTCAGAGAGTCCCAAAGAAGATGGACCCGAGGAGAAACACACCAAGGCACATCATAATTACATTAGCCAAGATTAAAATGAAGGAGAGAATTCTAGAAGCAGCAAGGGATAAGGGCACAGTCACCTACAAAGGAGTTCCCATCAGACTGTCAGCTGATTTCTCAAAAGAGACCTTCCAGGCAAGAAGGGGTTGGAAAGAAGTATTTCATGTCATGAAAGGCAAGGACCTATATCCAAGATTCTTCTATCCAGCAAAGCTGTCATTTAGAATGGAAGGGAAGATTAAGCGCTTCTCAGATAAGGTTAAGTTAAAGGAGTTCATCATCACCAAGCCCTTATTATATGAAATGTTAAAGGGACTTATCTAAGAAAAAGAAGATAAAAAATATGACAGTAAAAAGACAGCAAACTCACAGATATTAACAACCACACCTAAAACAAAAGCAAACTAAGCAAACAACTGGAACAGGAACAGGAACACAGAAATGGAGATCACATGCAGGGTTAGCAACAGGGGAGTGGGAGGAGGAGAGAGGGGGAAAAGGTACAGAGAATAAGTAGCATAGACAGTGGGTAGAAAATAGACAGGGGGAGGGCAAGAATAGTGTGGGAAAACTAGAAGCTAAAGAACTTATGAAACATGCACATGAACTAAAGGGGGGGAATGTGGGTGAGAGGGGGTGTGCCGGGTGGAGGGGAATGATGAGTGAGAAATGGGACAACTGTAATAGCATAATCAATAAAATATAATTTTAAAAAAATTTCATCTTCATGCTAGTTTGAGGGTTATTCTTATTTTTTTAGAATTATAAACCACAAAAACTTTCTTGCTTAATTTTATATCTCCTTGCTTTTGATCTTGCAAAAAAGGATAATAATAGTTCTACCTTTATTGTAGCTAACTCCATAAGAATACACATCCTGTAAGTAGACTGACTTATTTGAATGTCAGCTCTGGATATGTTGGAGTTAAATGGTTTCTATGGTTTGCTTTATTTTATGTGATTTATATGTTTTTCCAGACATAAAAATACTTTTGGCAATACTATCATTCTGTTACCATGACAATTTAATATCAAAGTAAATTCATGGGAAGAAAACAAAAACCATTTAATATGGTGAGAGTTGACCCGCCAGCTTTACCATTCAAGCCATACTATTATAGCAACTTATGCTGACATTTTTTTAAAAAATATTTTATTTATTTTATTTTTAGAGAGAGGGGGAGGGAAAGAGAGAGGGAGAGCAACATCAATGTGTGGTTGCCTCTCAAGTGCCCCCTACTTGGGGACCCAGCCCGAAACCCAGGCATGTGTCTTGACTGGGAATCAAACCAGTGACCCTTTGTTTAGTAGGTCCACACTCAATCCACTGAACTACACCAGCCAGAGCTGTGCTGACATATTTTGACAATTCAGAATAACTAATGAGTAGCTATCACAAAAAGGCTTTTATAAAATGACCTTTAATTGGCAAAATCAGAATTTATAAATTCCTAGAGAGCATTTGAATAGTTTGGTAAGGGAACTAGAAAGAAAAGCTGAAAAATACATTAAGCTGAGGGTCACAGGTGGAATGGCCAATGTCAAGTGTGCACTTTAATTCCTTATTTCTTCATTTTTGGAAAAAAATGAGAGAAATATTCCTGAAGTAAATATCAGAGTTAGTACATTTAGTTTTATTTAATATGAATGTTGATTCACTTGCCACAATGTTCTACTACCCCGGGGTGGCTGTTCACTTGAAGTTCCCTGTCTGTTGTCCTTCCATGGTGATTTACTTTGGAGATAAAATGTGAGTACTTTCCTGATAATCTTATTTTTAATTTTAATTTTTTAAATTTTAATTGTTGTTCTTGTATAGTTTTCTGTCTTTTACTCCCATCCAAGCCCACCACCCTAGCCCTCCCCACCTCCCTCCCATTTCCACTCCCGCTAGTTTTTGTCCATGTGTCCTTTATATTTGTTGCTCCAAACCCTTCCCCTTACCCCTGAAATTCCCTCCCTTCTCCCCTCTGGTGACTATCAACCCCTTCTCAATTTCAGTGTCTTTGATTATATTTTGCTTGTTTGTTTGTTTTGTTGATTAGGTTCCTCTTAAAGGTGAGATCATATGGTATTTGTCTTTCACTGCCTGGCTTCTTTCACTTAGAATAATGCTCTCCAGTCCCATCCATGTTGTCACGAGGGTAGGAGCTCCTTCTTTCTTTCTGCTGCATAGAATTCTATTGTATAAATGTACCATAGTCTTTTGATCTATTCATTTACTGATGGGTACCTAGGTTGCTTCCAACACTTGGCTATTGTAAATTGTGCTGCTATGATATTAGGGTGCATAGGTTAATTTGGATTGGTGTTTCAGGGTTCTTAGGATATAATCCTAGCAGTGGAACTGCTGGGTCAAAAGGTAGATCCATTTTTAGTTTTCTTAGAAAATTCCATACTGCTTTCCATAGTGGTTGTACTAGTCTGCAATCCCACCAACAGTGCACTAGGGTCCTCTTTTCTCCACATTCTCCCCAACACTTGTTTGTTGCTTTGTTTATGATGGCCATTCTGACTGGTGTGAAGAAGTATCTCATTGTGGTTTTAATTTGCATCTTTCTGATAGCAAGCAATATTGAGCATCTTTTCATGTGTCTCTGGATCATCTGCATGTCCTCCTTGGAGAAGTGTCTGTTCAAGTCCTTTGCCCATTTTTTAACTGGGTTGCTTCTCTTCTTAGAGTAGAGTCATGTAAGTTCTTTATCATATATATATCATATATATATGATAGCAAGCAATATTGAGCATCTTTTCATGTGTCTCTGGATCATCTGCATGTCCTCCTTGGAGAATTGTCTGTTCAAGTCCTTTGCCCATTTTTTAACTGGGTTGCTTCTCTTCTTAGAGTAGAGTCATGTAAGTTCTTTAAACCCTTGTCTGTGGTATCATTGGCAAATATGTTTTCCCATACAGATGGTTCTCTTTTTATTTTAATACTGTTTTCTTTAGCCATGCAGAAGCTTTTTATTTTGATGAGATCCCATTTGTTTATTCTTTCCTTTATGTCCCTTGCTTTAGGGGACATATCAGTAAAAATGTTACTGCATGAAATATCTGAGATTTTCCTGCCTATGTTCTCCTCTAGGACTTTAATGGTGTCACAGCTTATATTTAAATCTTTTATCCACCTTGAGTTTATTTTTGTGTATGGTGTAAGTTGGTGCTCAAGTTTCATTTTTTGCACATAGCTGTCCAGTTCTCCCAATACCACTTGTTGAAGAGGCTATTTTTACTCCATTTTATGTTGCTGCCTCCTTTGTTGAATATTAATTGACTATAGAGAATTGGGTTTATTTCTGGGCTCTCTGTTCTATTGCACTGGTCCATGTTCCTGTTTTTGTGCCAATACCAGGCTGTTTTGATTACAGTGGGCTTGTAATACAGTTTGGTGTCAGGTATTGTGATCCCTCCTACTTTCCTCTTCTTTCTCAAAATTGCTGCAGCTATTCGAGGTTGTTTATGGTTCCATATAAATTTTTGAAGTGTTTGTTCTATGTCTGTGAAATATGCCATTGGTGCTTTAATAGGTATTGCATTGAATCTGTACATTGCTTTGGGTAGTATGGACATTTTGATGATGTTAATTCTTCTGATCCGTGAACACGGTATATGTTTCCATTTGTTGGTGACTTCCTTGATTTCTTTCTTCAGTGTTGTGTAGTTTTCTGCATACAGGTCTTTTACCTCCTTCATTAGGTTTATTCCTAAGTATTTTATTTTTCTTTTTGCTATATCGAATGGGATTTTTTTTTCTTGACTTCTGCTTCTCCTCTTTCATTGTTGGTATAGAGAAATGCCTTTGATTTCTGCATATTGACTTTGTATCCTGCTGTTTGGCCAAATTCATTCCTTAGGTCGAGCAGCTTTTTGGCGGAGTCTATAGGATTTTCTATGGACACTATCATGTCATCTGCAAACAATGATAGCTTTGTTTCCTCCTTTCCAATTTGGGTGCCTTTTATTTCTTTTTCTTGTCTAATTGCTGTGGCTAAGACTTCCAATACTATATTGAATAGAAGTGGTGAAAGTAGACAACCTTGTCTTGTTCCTGATCTTAGTGGAAAAGATTTTAGTTTTTGCCCATTGAGTATGATGTTGGCTGTAGGTCTCTCATATATGGCCTTTATTATGTTGAAGAATGCTCCCTCTATTCCTACTTTGCTGAGTGTTTTCATCATAAATGGGTGCTGTACCTTATCAAATGCTTTTTCTGCATCTATTGATATGATCTTGTGATTTTTGTCTTTGCTTTTGTTTATGTGATGTATTACATTTACTGATTTGCGAATGTTGAACCAACCTTGCATCCCTGGGATGAATCCCACTTGGTCATGGTGTATGATCTTTTTAATGTATTGTTGGATGTGGTTTGCCAATATTTTGTTCAGAATTTAGCATCTATGTTCATCAGTGTTATTGGCCTAAAGTTTTCTTTTTTGTTGTGTCTTTATCTGGTTTGGGGATTAGGATGATGCTGGCTTCATAAAAAGAGTTTGGGAGTTTTCCATGTTCTTGGATTTTTTGGAATAGTCTATGAATGATAGGGGTTAACTCTTCCTTAAATGCTTTGTAAAATTCTCCTGTAAAACCATCCGGCGCCGGGCTTTTGTGTGTTGGGAGTTTTTTGATTACAGCTTCTATTTCATCTGCTGTTATTGGTTTGTTCAGGCTCTCTGCTTCTTCCTCATTGAGTTTTGGGAGATTATATTTTTCTAGACACTTGTCCATTTTACCTAGGTTTTCAAATTTCTTGGCATACAGTTCTTCATAGTAGTTTCTTACAATCCTTTGTATTTCTGTGGTGTCAGTTGTAAGCTCTCCTCTTTCATTTCTGATTGTGTTTATTTGGGTCCTCTCTCTTTTTTTCGTGATGAGCCTGCTTAAAAGCCTGTCAATTTTGTTTATCTTCTTAAAGAACCAGCTCCTGGATTCATTGATCCTTAGAATTGTGCTTTTAGTCTTTATGTCATTTAATTCTGCTGTGATCTTGGTTATTTCCTTCCTTCTACTTGCTCTGGGCTGTCATTGTTGTTGTTCCTCAAGTTCTTGTAGGTAGGGTTAAGTTGTTTGTTTGAAATGTTTCTATCTTTTTTAGGTAGGCCTGTATTGCTATGAACTTCCCTCTGAGGACTGCCTTCACTGTGTCCCATAAGTTTTGGGTCGTTGTGAGTTCATTTTCATTTGTTTCCAGAAACTGTTTGACTTCTTCCCTAATTTCATTCTTTACCCATTCATTGTTTAATAACATGCTATGCAATCTCCATGATTTTGAGGATTTTGGGTTTTTTCCTTTGGGGCTTGTTTCTAGTTCCAGTCCCTTGTGGTTGGAGAAAATGCTTGGTATTTCAATTTTCTTGAATTTGTTGAGGCTTGTTTTGTGTCCTATCATGTGGTCTATTTTTGAAAATGTTCCATGTGCATTAGAAAAGAATGTGTATTTAGTTTCCTTGGGATGAAGGGCTCTATATATATCAGTTAAGTCCATTTCATACAGAATGTTGTTCAATGCCACAATATCTTTGTTGATTTTTTGTTTGTAAGATCTGTCCATTTTTGACAGTGGGGTGTTAAAATCCCCTACTATAATTGTGTTGCTGTCAATATCTTTCTCGAAGTCCTCTAAGGTTTTCTTTATGTATTTAGGTGCTCCTATGTTGGATGCATATATATTTACAATGTTTATGTCTTCTTGGTGGATTCTTTCCTTGAGTATTATGAAGTGACCTTCTGGGTCTCTCTTTATGGCTCTTCTTTTGAAGTCTATTTTGTCCGATATGAGTATTGCTACCCCAGCTTTGTTTTCCTGTCCATTTGCTTGGAAAATTTGCTTCCAGCCCTTCACTTTGAGTCTGTGTAGATCTTTTGTCCTGAGGTGGGTCTCTTGTAGGCAGCATATGTGTGGGTCATGCTTTCTTATCCATTCACCTATTCTATGCCTTTTGATTGGAGCATTTAATCATTTACATTTAAGGTTATTATTGATAGGTACTGATTCATTGTCATTTTCGTACCTGTGTTCCTCTCTCTCTCTCTTTCCCTTTTCCTTCCTTTCCTTAAAGCAGTCCCCTTAGTATCTCTTGCAGAACTGGTTTGGTAAAGGTGTATTCTTTGAGACTTCTTTTGTCTGGGAAGTTCCTTATTTGGCCTTCTATTTGATTGAAAGCCTTGCTGGGTAAAGTAGTCTTTGTTGCAGGCCTCTGGTTCTCTTCACTTGGAATATTTCTTACCATTTTCTTCTAGCTTGGAGCATTTCCATTGAGAAGTCAGCTGCTAGCCTTATCGGGGCTCCCTTGTATGTTACTTCCTTTTTCTCCCTTGCTGCCTTTAAGATTGTCTCTTTGTCTTGGAATTTTGCCATTTTAATTATGATGTGTCTTGAAGTGGGTCTCTTTGGGTTCCTCTTGATTGGGACTCTCTGTGTTTCCTGGATTTGTGTGACTTTTTCCTCTCATCAAATTAGGGAAGTTTTCCATCATTACTTTTTCAAATAGGTTTTCTATTCCTTGCTCTTCTTCTTCTCCTTCTGGTATCCCTATTATACGGATATTATTATGTTTCATATTGTCTTGCATTTCTCTTAATCCCTCTTCATTCTTTTTGAGCCTGTTTTCCTTTTCTTGCTCTTTCTGGGTGTTTTTTTTCTACTTGGTCCTTCAACTC
>PVKU01013198.1:0-30376 GCA_004027475.1 Anoura caudifer | reverse complement strand
CAACATCTGAATTATGGGGGTACCAGAGGGGGAAGGGGAAGAGCAACAAGTGGAAAAGTGATTTGAACAAATAATAAAGGAGAACTTCCCCAATCTGGAAAAAGAAATAAACTTCCAGGAAGTCCAGGCAGCTCAGAGAGTCCCAAAGAAGTTGGACCCAAGGAGGAACACACCAAGGCACATCATCATTACATTAGCCAAGATTAAAATGAAGGAGAGAATTCTAGAAGTAGCAAGGGATAAGGGCACAGTCACCTACAAAGGAGCTCCCATCAGAGTGTCAGCTGATTTCTCAAAAGAGTCCTTACAGGCAAGAAGGGGCTGGAAAGAAGTATTCCAAGTCATGAAAGGCAAGGACCTGCATCCAAGATTGCTCTCTCCAGCGAAGCTGTCATTTAGAGTGGAAGGGCAGATAAAGTTCTTCTCAGATAAGGTCAAGTTCAAGGAGTTCATCATCACCAAGCCCTTACTATATGAAATGTTAAAGGGACTTATCTAAGAAAAAGAATATAAAAATATGGCAGTAAATAGATAGCAAACTCACAGATATTAACAACCACACCTAAAACAAAAGCATACTAAGCAAACAGCTAGAACAGGAACAGAAACACAGAAATGGAGATCACATGGAGGGTTAGCAACAGGGGAATGTGAGGAGGAGAGAGGGGAAAAAGTTACAGAGAATAAGTAGCATAGATAGTGGGTAGAAAATAGACAGGGGGAGGGCAAGAATAGTGTGGGAAATGTAGAAACTAAAGAACTTATGACACATGGACATAACTAAAGGGGGGAATAATGTAGATGGGAGAGGGTGTGGAGGGGAATGATGGGAAAAATGGGACAACTGTAATAGCATAATCAATAAAATATATTAAAAAAGAATTTTTGTAAGATTGCTGTTATGTATTCCTTAAATAAGAAAACCATGACCTGGCTAGTGTGGCTCAGTGGACTGAGCACCAGCCTGTGAACCAAAGGGTCGCTGGTTCAATTCCCAGTCAGGGCACATGCCATGGTTGCACACCAGGTCCCCAACAAGGGGCACATGAGAGGCAACTTCATGTTGATGTTTCTCTCCCTCCCTTCTCTTCTCTAATATAAATAAATAACATCTTTAAAAAAAGGAAAGAAAACCATGTAGGCCTAAAAGCTTCTTTGTGGCCAGGCTTTTGATTTTTGATTCATTTTCCTTAATAGGTAGAAGATTATTTACATTTTCTATTTTCCATATTTGAGTTTTGGTAGTTTATGATTTCCAAGGTCTTAGATAATTTCTCTCTGTTGTCATATTTATTAGTATCACATTGTTCATAATATTCCCCTTTTATATTTTCAGGGTCTGTGGGAACTGTAGTGTTGCCCTCTCAGTCATTTTTAACATAACTGTTCAAATTTTGTAAAAACAATTGGCTTTGTTGATTTTCTCTATAATTTATCTGTTGTCTATTATATTAATTTTAGTTCCTTTCTATTTAGTTTGGGTTTAATTTCCTCTTTTTGTAATTTCTTAAGATGAATGCAGAGGTCATTAATTTTAACATCTTTTCTTTTTTTCAATTAATAATATGAAGCTCTCTGTTTACCTCTAAGCACACTGTTAGCTTTTTCCCACAATTTTTGATAGGCTGTGCATTCATTATAATTTAGTTTAAAGTAGTTTCTACTTTTCTTGTTATGTTTTTCTTTGAATCAATGTTAATTTATAAATATGTTGAAAAATTTCCAAGGTTGCCTCTATATTATAGATATCTAATTATTATTGATTTCTAATATAATTCTATACTCTACATGACTTCAGTCCTTTACAATTTATGGTAATTTGTTCCATAGCTCCACATTTGGTCTATTTTGGTGAATATTTGATTACCAAGATCTTGAAAAGAATATGTTTTCTGCGGTTTTTCAGTATAGAAACCTATGAATAACCTGTTAGTCAAGATGATTTATGTAATTTTTCAAATCTTGTATATTTGTACTGATTTCTTATCTATCTGTTCTCTCTGTTTCTCAGAGAAGTATTAAAGTATTTGATAATGATTTTATATTTATATATCTCTTAAAATTGTCAACTTTTATTTTGGTATTCTGAAGCTCATTTGCTAGGTACCTACACATTTTGGATTATTATGTCTTCATGGTAAATTAATCTTTTCATTATTATAAGATAATTCTCTTTCTGGAATTAGCTTTTTCTGTATAGTCTATGTTTTCTGATTAATATTAATATTGCCATAATTTTTATCCTTTTAATTTTAAACTATATTCCTATATTTAAAGTACAGTTATTATAAAACACATGATTGGGTTTTGTTTTATTCTCCTATCTGATAATTTCCATTTTTCAGTGACAGTTATTTTGACTGTTTATGTTTAAACTAATTTTGCCATGGAAAGTCTGTCATCTTGCTATTAGCTTTCTGTTATGCAATATTTTCTTTCTATTTCTCTTTATTCCCTTCTCTCTTTTGTACTAGTTTTGCATATTTTAGTATTTGTGTTTATTCCCTGTATTGACCTTTCTTGTTATTTTCAGTGGTTTCTGTAAAAATTATAGAATTCATCCTTAACTAATTGAAGTCAAATTTCACATAATATACCACTAGTTTTCATACAGTATAAGAATATGAGATTAGTATAATACCTTATTCTCCTCTCAAAATAGTACTTTGGTGTGATATATTTTCCTTATGCATATGTTATAAACCCAATAACAAGTTGCTGTATACAGGTACGTAATGTTTTATTTTTATTTAATATGTTTTTATACTTATACTTTCTGGCACTTTTCATGTTTTCCCTGACAGTCTGGGCTCCCAACTAGTATTATACCCTCCTGCCTGCAGAACTATGGTTTTAATCATTTATTGTAGAATAGGCCTACTGGAGACAAATTCTGTGGCTATGGTATATCTAGAAATGTCTTCATTTAGTTTATTTTTGAAAGACATTTTTGTAGTGTACAGAATTTTAATTTGACAATTTTTTCAACAATTTAAATGTGTAATTTTATTGTCACATAACCTTTTTGATAAGAAGTCATCTGTCATTCTTATTGTTCCCTTTTATGTAGTATTTAGTTGGAGCCTAGCTGGAGTTTCTTTGTATGCATCCTACTTGGCATTCCTTAGATTTTTGGTTCTGTAGGCTGCTGAATTTGATAGAATGGTTTTCAAAAATTTTCTCCACCCTCCCAGTATGTTCTGGTAGCCTTCCCATAAATAGGTGTCTATTTTCATTCTTCTTGAATCTTGGTTGTTTTTGTGAGTTTTTGATGAGTAGAATGGGATGGAAGTGATACTATGCTACTTCTTGGAATTACCATTGGGTAATGGTAATTACCCAATGGGCTTGTGGACTTCCTGTTTTGCTCTCTTGGAAACTGGTTGTTTTTGTAAGAAAGTCTGTGCTATCTTTCTATTGTGGAGGCCATATAAAGAAGCACTGAGAGATGAGACACCCTGTTGTAAGAAAAGTACTATGCAGTAGACTGAAGTGACCCAGTTTGATGCAGTCATATGACGGACTTCATCTGATACTATGCGGAGAAGAATAACTACTTAGTCTATAACCTATGGACTTGCAGGAAATGCTAAATCATTGTTGTTTTAAATTACTGGGTTTTGTAGTGCTTGTTAAAGAACAATAGATAACTGCAATATAATTGCCACCTAGATGTTGGGTGTTTCTGTAACAAAAATGTAAAATAGATGTCTCTGAGACTGGGTGACTGAAAGTGTGGTGAACACATTGTTATTTGTTAAAGGCTAATAGAGCTGTGAGAAGACTGGCATTAGGGTCTGGAAAAGGGGGTTCCATATTATATATTGGTATAACATTGACAAGATTGCCACCCTTGATAATTTGAAAGGTAGAAAAATACCTAACAAACAAATCTGGTTAAGGTGATAACCAGGACATCAAATTTTCAACAATTCAAATGTGTCAATTGGCTTTTTTTATCTGTCTGTGCTAAAGTATGAGAAGGGAGAGATGAACTAAAGTTCAATTTTTAAGAATAATGTGGAGTAAATATTTCCAATATAAGACTTACTAGTAATAAAAGTAAAACTTTTATTTCTCATTTGCAACTTTTCCAGATGGAAAATGGTTCTCAAAGGAAGGAATTGATTAAAGTCTGAGCATGTCACAAGGTCAAGAGCAAATGAAGGATGTAGATGTGGAAGGTCCTGGAGTATAAGACAATATCAAAAGAGATTCCATATAACGTAGAACCATGGCATTCCAGCTAGCCTCCTAAATGAATGAAGCTATATGAGTGACTCAAACTGGCATACTATACAGTAGAAGAGCCACCCAGGCAACCCACATAATTTTAAATAATTACATATTTTCTCCAGTTTTTAATTGTTAAGTGTATGGGAGCTAAATCTAACATCTGGGTTATATGACGGTTAGTATTTATTTATTTATTTATTTATTTATTTTTAAAATATTTGTATTTATTTATTTTTAGAGAGAGGAGAAGGGAAGGAGAAAGAGAGGGAGAGAAACATCAAAGAAAAAAAAGAAACATCAATGTATGGTTGCCTTTCACATGGCCCCCACTTGGGACCTGGCCCGCAACCCAGGCATGTGCCCTGACAAGGAATCGAATCAGCGACCCTTTGGTTCACAGCCCATGCTCAATCTACTGAGCTACACCAGCCAGGGTGGTTAGTTGCTATTTAAAATTAATTTCTATCCTTTATTGCATCCATTTCCTTCTTTTTAACATCTAATTCATAGGTGTGGTTTATTTCACAATGTTAATGAATGTTTCAAAGGTGGAATGGCAGTGTTAGGTGAGAGGGGCACAGTTTTCAATTTTACTGTATAAACAGGCATATTTTGGGACTATTTTTTAAACAAGTATTTCTACTTTGGTAAGATGAATGCAATTTTAAGTACATTTAATATAGTAAAACACTATATACAAAATGGTATTCCTTCATAGACTGGAGTGCAGGGCTTGATCTACTATTCTTCCATGTTATAGTAGGCCACAAACTATACCATCCAGTTATTTCTCATGAAGCTCACAGATGATGCAGATCCTGGCTCATGGGTTCCACCACATCGTGGATGGGATACAAAAAATTCACATGGACTACTGAGTTCTGTGGAGGAAAAGGGCAGACATGGCCTTTCTCTCAAGGGGAGAAAAAGCCTCAGCCTCCACCATGACAGGACTTTATTTCTTTTTCTAGTCACATTACATGATGGTCCTCATTTACTATGCACAGGTTTGTTTTAGGTGGTTACCTTTTACAGAAGACAAAGGAGCCAATACTACTAATCACATCACAGAAGAAGGATATTTACAAATGCAAAGGGAAAAGTGGTTGGACTGGTTACACTCCATACTGGGGAGGTTTAGCATGGATTTTAGGAAGTTACAGTAAGCACTTTCTGTCTCAATTCAAGGTGAGGGAGTTTTACCAAAAGCAAGGTTCAAAGCTGTCTAGGTACATTGTAGACTTCATTCCCCACAGGAGAACCTATCCATGGTTGTGGGTCCTGTGCATCTTCAAGTGGGAGCTGGAACTCAATTAAAAAATGGGCAAAGGACACGAACAGACACTTCTCCAAGGAGGACATACAGAGGATCCAGAGACACATGAAAAGATGCTCAATATTGCTTGCTATCAGAGAGATGCAAATTAAAACCACAATGAGATACCACTTCACACCTGTCAGAATGGCCATCATAAATAAAGCAACAAACAACAAGTGTTGGAGAGGTTATGAAGAAAAGGGGTCCCTAGTACACTGTTGGTGGGATTGCAGACTGGTACAACTACTATGGAAAGCAGTATGGAATTTTCTAAGAAAATTAAAAATGGATCTACCTTTTGAGCCAGCAATTCCACTGCTAGGATTATATCCTAAGAACCCTGAAACACCAATCCAAAAGAATCTATGCACCCCAATGTTCATAGGAGCACAATTTGCAATAGCCAAGTGTTGGAAGCGACCTAGGTGCCTATCAGTAAATGAATGGATCAAGAAACTTTGGTACATTTACACAATGGAATTCTATACAGCAGAAAGAAAGGAGCTCCTACCCTTCCCGACAGCATGGATGGAACTGGAGAGCATTATGCTAAGTGAACTAAGCCAGGCAGTGAAGGACAAATACCATATGATCTCACCTTTAACAGGAACCTAATCAACAGAACAAACAAACAAACACAATATAACCAAAGACACTGAAATTGAGAAGGGGTTGATAGTCACCAGAGGGGAGAGGGGAGGGAATTTCAGGGGGAAAGGGGAAGGGTTTGGAGCAACAAATATAAAGGTCACATGGACAAAAACTAGCGGGGGTGGAAATGGGAGGGGGTGGGGAGGGCTGGGGCGGTGGGCTGAATGGGAGCAAAAGACAGAAAACTGTACAAGAACAACAATTAAAATATTTTTTTTTAAAAAAGGGAAAAAAAGTGGGAGCTGGTCCCACACCATGCAGAATGGTCTCCTACACACAGATATTCTCTATCAATTTCCATACTGTTGGCTTGCCCATTATTTTTTAATTAAATTAATTTCCAACAATTTAAAACTTTGGTGATTTTTGCATAAAAATATATGGTGGATAAAATGGGTTGTTACTCTGCATACTTCCCACATGCACATTTGTAGCTAAAAAGTTAAAATTACACTTCTAAGTCAGCTTCTGGATATTATATAACTTTAGCTTTCACCAATTAGATATACTTAAGTGAGATCTTAAAAACAGATTTTCCAGCTCTTCTGGTGGCAAATATGATCATGGAGGATTTGGGTTTATCTCTAGTGGTATTCCTGTCATCAGCTTTATGGGAATCAAGGAGCAGGGCCAGAAGGTGCATCCTTTAGTTGTTGTTGCTATTATTTTTGTTGCCACCATGGACCTAATGGGAAAGGCAGCAGTAGCTTCCATTGTATTGTTCTTGGAGTCAACAGTCCAAGTAAAATATTTAGGATTTCTCAATTTCCTGGTTGAAGTAGACTTGGCAGCTTACTTGAGGTCTGATACCTCATTGTTCTTCTGGAAGTCATTCCTAAAGATCCAGCCTCAACAAATTACACTCAGCTTTCCATAATGAGGCCTTCTATTCTGTGTTTAAAATAGCCTCAGTGATTTCTGCTTTCTGTAACTGATATTTGAGTGATACTCAAGGAAACAAAGAGATCTGGCAATATCTGACTCATATTTTAGTTATGGTAAAAATAATATGGTTGGAAGTGGTAGACTCTAGTTTACCTTAGCCTCTAACCCCTCAAATGAAGGTGGCCATAGGTTACATACTATTTTCCCATGTACTTGTTGTTTGTTTTTATTTTTATTTTGGGGGTATTGAATTTACTTTAAAAAAGATTTTGTTTATTTTTAGACAGGAGAAGGGAGGGAGAAAGAGACAGAGAAACATCAGTGTGTGGTTCCCTCCTGCACTCCCTGCAATGGGGACCTAGCTCACAGCCCAGGCATGTGCCCTGACTAGGAATCAAACTAGCAACCCCTTGGTTCCCAGTCCGACACTCAATCCTCTGAGCCACACTAGCCAGGGTTGAATTTATTTTTTTTAAATTGTTGTTCAAGTGCACTGGTGTTCATTTTCCTGCCACTACTTCCCCCATCCCACCCATACTCACCTCCCACCCTCAATTCTTCACACTTTGGCTTTGTCCCTGGGTCCTTTATACAAGTTCCTTGATGACCTTTCCCCTTTTTTCCCACTTCTCTCATTTATTTCACTGTCCCAGCACCTGTAGAGAACCATGTTTGCCATTCTTCTAATACATATCTAAAACATGGTTTAAGAAAAAGACTTTTGATGAAAGATCCTTTAAAGGATGCAAATCTTCCATTTTATAACTGCTCCATAATATCTTAAAGTCAAAGCCTGGCCATTAGAAAACTATGCACCTAACCTGAATTATTTAAGCTGATGATAAAACTAGTTTTACTGAATTAAACTTTATCATGCTCTTACAATCATATGTAGTAGGAAACAGCCCTATGAAAGTAGTTGTTTTATTAACCCTGATTGTTTTGTTATCATCTGCAATGTCACTCATCTCTATCAGGACACATAAAAGAGATTTTTCAGGTCAAGTTTTCTCTTAAGATCAGATACGAGATAATATTTTGCTTTTTGCATTGGATGTTAGAAAGAGCCAAAGCCCACTTGAATGATTAACTTCTAATAAGTACAAGATTTCATGCATGTATTGTGTATTAAACTTAATCCTGGATGCATTATTATACAACTCTTGTTTTGTTTTCTCTTTGCCCAGATTCCTTAAGGTAATTAAAAGCAATCCTATTGTACTATATTTTGAAACCTATACTGAAACCCAAATTGTTTTCCACACATGCTGCACAGTCTTATATTCCAAGCATCAATATATAAGAGTTTCAATATCCGCACATCCTGTCCAACACTTTTTTCCTTGTTTTTTGGTTACAACCTGTCTAGTGAGTATGAAGTAATGTCTCATTGTGGTTTTGATTTGAATCTCCCAGATGTCTGAGTATTTCTGCTTACATATTCTTCTAGGAATTTTATGGTTTTCTGTCTTATGTTTAAATCATTAATCCATTTCTAGTTTACTCTTGTATGTGGTGAAAGAAGGTGATCTAGTTTCATTTTTTCCATGTATATGTCCAATTTTACCAATACCATTTATTGAATATACTATTTTTATCCCATTATATGTTCTGCCTCCTTTATCAAATATTAATTAACCATATAACATGGGTTTATTTCTAGGCTCCCCATTCTGTTCCATTGATGTATATGTCTGTTTTTATGAAAGTACTTTACTGTTTTGACTACTATAATCTCATAGTATAGTTTGATACCAGGTAGCATGATACCTCCAATTATATTCTTCATTCTCCCTGAACACTAATTCCTCCTATTATTTTTTGTCCTTTTATACATGGATTTTATTTATTTATTTTTAAAATTTTTAACTTTTTTCAATTATAATTTACATTCTCTTTTTTTTAGAGAGAGAGGAAGAGAGGGAGAAAGAGAGTGAGAGGAACATCATGTTCCTCTGACAGGAAATGCATTGAAATGTGTAAGAGAAACATCAGGCCCCCACTGGAGGCCTGACCTGGCCAGCAGCCCAGGCATGTGCCCTGGTGGGGAACTGAACTGGTGACCTTTTGGTTCGCAGCCTGGTGCTCAATCCACTGAGCCACACCAACCAGGCCCAATTACAGTTTATATTCAATATTATTTTGTGTACATTTCAAGTGTACACTATAGTGGTTATACAATCATATACTTTACAAATTACTAACCCTAATATTTCCACCAAGTTGGCATCACACATAGTTATTACAGTACTTATTGACTGTATTTCCTATGTCTTACTTTAAATCCCATGACTCTTTTGCAACTAACAATTTGTCTTCTAAATTCCTTGACATTTTTCACCTAGTCCCCCAACTCCCAGCCCCTTTGGAAATCATCAGTCTGTTCTCTGTATCTGTCTCATTCTGTGTTGTTTGTTATTATTGTTCTTTAGACTCCACATATAAGTGAAATCATACGGTATTTGTCTTTCTGGGACTGACATTTCACTTTAGCACAATCCCTTCTGGTATATTCATGCTGTTGCAAATGATAACATTTCATTCTTTTTAAAGATTTGTTCCTATTTCTTAAGATTGCTGTGGCTATTTGGGTGTTACATGGACCCATATAAAGTTTTGGATTGTATGTTCTAGTTCTGTAAAGTATACCTTTGTTATTTTGACAGGAAATGCATTGAAACTATAGATTACTTTGGATCACATGGAAATTTTAATGGTATTAATTCTTCCTATCCACTACCATGGTGTATGTTTTCATTTATTTGTATCTTCTTCAGTGTCTTCAGTTTGCTATAGTTTTCTGAGTACAGGTCTTTTTATACCTCCTTGGTTACATTTACTTATGGGTATTTTTTTGATTCAATTGTAAATGAGATTGATTACCTAGTTTCCATTCCTGATAGTTTATTATTGGTGTATAAAATGCAATAAATGTCTGAATATTAATTTTTATCATACCACATTACTGAATTTATTAATCAGTTTTAGTAATTTTTTGGTGGGATCTTTAGGGTTCTCCCTATGTAGTATCATTTTATCTGTAAATAACAACAGTTTTACTTTTTCCTTTTCAGTTTGGATGGCTTTCATTTCTTCTTTTTGTATCATTACCATGGCTATGACTTCCAGTACTATGGTGAATAAGATTGGTGAAAGTGGACATCCCTGTCTTGTTCCCAATCTTAAGGGGAACACTTGTAGTTTTTGCCCATTGAGTATGATGTTGGCAGTGGGTTTGTCATAAATGGCCTTTATTATGTTTAGGTATGATCCATCTTTTCCCACTTCACTAAGTTTTATCATAAATGGGTGCTGAATTTTTACAAATGATTTTTTGCATCTATTGATATAATCACATGATTTTTGCTCTTCATTTAGTTTAACAAATGTATCATGTTATTTGTTTTGCAGATATTGTACCAATATTGCATCCCTAGAATAAATCATACTTGATCATGGTATATGAACTTTCTAATGTATTACTGGACCCAGTCTGCTACTTTTTTTGAGGATTTTTACATCTATGCTCATCAGGGATATTGGCCTATACTTTTATTTCTTTGTAGTGTCTTTATCTGTTTTTGAATTAGAATAATACTGACCATGTAAGATGAACTCGGGAGTCTTTGCTCTTAATCTTTCTGGAATAATTTGAGAAGGATAGGTGTTAATTCTTTGAATGTTTGGTAAAATTCTCCTGTGAATCCATCTGATCCAGGACTTTTGTTTGTTGGGAGCTTGTATGTCTGCTCTAAGTTCATAAATTATAATCAGTATACTCAGACTTTCTGGTTTTTTCTTGATTCAATATTGGAACATTGTATGATTCTAGCAATTTAATCATTTCTTCCAGATTGTTTAATATGTTGGCATTTAGTTCATAATATTTTCTTATAATGCTTTGTGTTTCTGTGGTATCAGTTGTTATGTCTCCTCTTTCATTACTTTTTTAATATATATTTTTAAATTTATTTTAATTGTTGTTCTTGTACAGTTTTCTGTCTTTTACTCCCATCCCAGCCCACCACCCCAGCCATCCCCACCTCCCTCCCATTTCCACTCCCTGCTCTTATTTTTGTCTATGTGTCCTTTATACTTGTTCCTGTAAACCCTTCCCCTTTTCCCCTGATCTTCCCTCCCCTTTACCCTCTGGTGACTGTCAGTCTGTTCTCAATTTCAGTGTCTTTGGTTATATTTTGCTTGATTGTTTGTTTTGTTGAGTAGGTTCCAGTTAAAGGTGAGATCATATGATAGTTGTCTTTCATTGCCTGGGTGGTTTTGTTTATTTGTTTACTCTTTTTTTCTTGATGAATCTGGTTAAAGATCAATCAGTTTTGTTTCAAAGAAACAGCTCTTGATTTCATTGATCTTTTGTGTTGTCCCTTTTAGACTGTATTTCATTATTTCTGCTCAGATCTTTATAACTTCCTTCCTTCTGCACACTGTGAGTTTTATCTGTTGTTCTTTTTGTAGCTCCATTTGATTTTTTATTGTGATTTTATTACAGTTGTCCCAATTTTCCCCCTTTGCCCTCCTCCAACCATCCCAACCATGTTTCCACAGTCAATTCCCACACTGCTGTACATGTCCAGGGGTTATTCATATATGTTCTTTGTCTAGTTCCTTCCCATTTTTCCACCAGCATCCCTTTCCCCCGATGCGCTGTTCACTTTCAGTCTGTTCTATGTTTCCATGACTGTGGTTTTATTTTGTTAATTAGTTTATTTTGTTCATTAGATTCCTCTTTGTTTTTTAAATATATTTTATTGATTATGCTATTACAGTTGTCTCATTTCCCCCCCTTCATTCCCCTCCACCCTGCACATCCCCTCCCACCCACATTCCCCACTTTAGTTCATGTCCATGTGTCATGAGTTCTTTACCTTCTACTTTTCCCACATTATTCTTGCCCTCCCCCTGTCTATTTTCTACCCACCGTCTATGCTACTTATTCTCTATACCTTTTCCCCCTCTCTCCTCCTCCCACTCCCCTGTCACTAACCCTCCATGTGATCTCCATTTCTGTTTTTCTGCCCCTGTTCTACTGTTTGCTTAGTTTGCTTTTGTTTTAGGTGTGGTTGTTAATACCTGTGAGTATGCTGTCTTTTTACTGTTCATATTTTTTATCTTCTTTTTCTTAGATAAGTCCCTTTAACATTTCACATAATAAGGGCTTGGTGATGATGAACTCCTTGAACTTGACCTTATCTGAGAAGCACTTTATCTGCCCTTCCATTCTAAATGACAGCTTTGCTGGATAGAGCAATCTTGGATGGAGGTCCTTACATTTCATGACTTGGAATACTTCTTTCCAGCCCCTTCTTGCCTGTAAGGTCTCTTTGGAGAAATCAGCTGACACTCTGATGGGAATTCCTTTGTAGATAACTGTGCCTTTATCCCTTGCTACTTCTAGAATTCTCTCCTTCATTTTAATCTTGGCTAATGTAATGATGATGTGCCTTGGTGTGTTCCTCCTTGGGTCCAACTTCTTTGGGACTCTCTGAGCTGCCTGGACTTCTTGGAAGTCTATTTCCTTTGCCAGATTGGAGAAGTTCTCCTTTATTATTTGTTCAAATAAGTTTTCCATTTGTTGCTCTTCCTCTTCCCCTTCCAGTACCCTTACAATTCGGATGTTGGGATGTTTAAAGATGTCCTGGAGGTACCTAAGTCTCTCCTCATTTTTTTTTTTTTGAATTCTTGTTTCTTTCTTCTTTTCTGTGTGGTTGTTTCTTTCTTCCTTCTGGTCCACTCCCTTGATTTGAGTCCCAGTTTTCCTCCCATCACTATTGGTTCCCTATGCATTTTTCTTCATTTCATTTATTATAGCCTTCATTTGTTCATCTAACTTGTGACCAAAATCAACCAATTCTGTGAGCATCCTGATCACCAGGGCTTTGAACTGTGCATCTGATAGGTTGGCAATGTCTTGGTCGCTTAGATGAATTGGCTCTGGGGCTTTGATTTGTTCTCCTGTTTGAGCCATTTTTGTTTCTGTTTTTTTTTTTTTTTTTTTTTTTTTTTTTTTTTTTTTTTTTTGTCTAGTCACAGCTGTTACTAGTGAGGGGTGGAGCCTTTGGTGTTCCCTAGGGCGAGGCAGCCCAGTTGCTGGGTAGTGATGCTGTGGGTGGGGGCAGGGTCTGAGAGGAAACAATTGTGCTTGTTCTGCTCTCTCTTAGATTCCAGTCTCTTCCACTACTTCCCCTTCCCCTGGATTATCTGCACGTGAATGTGGGACCTCCTGGTCAGCCAGCCACCTTGCGTAGCCTTGCTGGGTCTGCACAGTTGCCACCCTCTGCCCGGGGTCTGCTAGCCACCGCCTGTGTGCCTGGGATTTGCCAGCCACTGCTGCTTGCATGCGAGGTCTGCACCTCCACTTTTTCCTGCTGTGACTCCGCCCCTCTTACTGGTCTGGATGAATGGTTGTTGGACTTCCGTACAGTTCAATTTTCTATGTGTTATGGCTGTTTTCTTGTTTCTAAATCTTTGTTGTCCATAATTTTGGTTGTGAGAGGAGGCACAGTGTGTCCACCTATGCCTACATCTTGGCTGGATGTCTAGATTCCTCTTATAGGAGATTTTTCTTGTTTCTTGAGTTAGGCCTATAATGCTATGAATTACTCTCTTAGGACTGCTTTCACTGTGTTCCATAAATTTTGGGTTGCTGTGTTCTTGTTTTATTTTTAAAGACTTTATTTATTTACTTTTAGAGAGAGGAAGCGAGGGAGAAAGAGAGAGAGAGAAACATCCATGTGTGGTGGTCTCTCAAGCACCCCCTATTTGAGAACCTTGCCTGCAGCCCAGGCATGTACCCTGACTTAGAATCAAACTGGTGACCCTTTGGTTCACAGTCCAGTGCTCAATCCAATGAGCCATGCCAGCAAGTGCTGTGTCTTACTTTAATTTGTCAAGTTATTTTTAATTTCTTCCTTGATTTTATTGTTAACTTATTTATTGATTAGTAACATGTGATTTAGACTCCATGTGTTGTGCTTTTCAGTTTTTTCCTCCTAATTAATTTCTTGTTCCATACAATGTGGTCAGAGAAGATGCTTGATATGCTATACGTCCTCTTAAATTTATCAAGACCTGTTTTGCATTCCAATGTGTGGTCTATCCTAGAAAATGTTTTATGTGCACTTGATAAGACTGTATATTCTGCTGCTTTGAGTGAAATGCTCTGAAAATGTAAATTATATCCATCTAGTGTATTGTGTCACTAAGGTTACTGTTTCCTTATTGATTTTTTGTCTGGATGATCTATCAACTGATGTCAATGGGGTGTTAAAATCCCCTATGGTGGTTGTGTTACTCCCAATGGAAATTAAAAAAAAATGGGCAGCACCAATGTTCATAGCAGCACAATGTACAAGAGCCAAGTGCTGGAAACAACCTAAGTGCCCATCAGTAAAGAATGGATCAAAATACTATGGTACATTTATGCAATGGAATTCTATGCAGCAGAAAGAAGGAAGGAGCTCCTACCTTTTCCAGTAACATAGATGGAACTGGAGAGCATTATGCTAAGTGAAATATGCCAGGTGGTAAGGGACAAATACCATATGAACTCACCTTTATGTGGAACCTATCAAACAAAACAAACAAGCAAGTAAAATATAACTAGAGACATTGAAATTAAGAACAATCTGACAGTAACCAGAGGGGAGGTGAGAGGGGATAATGGGAGCAAGGGGGGAAGGGGTTTCAGGAACAACTATAAAGTACACATGGACAAAACCAAGGAGGGTGGAAGCAGGGGAAGGAGGTGGGGATGGCTGGGGTGGTGGGGAGTGGTAGGGGGTAAATGCAGACAACTGTACTTGAACAATAAAATAAATTACAAAAATAAAATATCAGTTCATATTTAGAGTGAGAAATATATTCCCTTGCAACTTCCTAAATCACAACCAAGTGTCCCATTTAGTATTTATATATTTTTTAGTTTACATATTTTTCCTCCAGCCCATCTACCTCCCATGCAAATTCTGAAAAGAAATATGCACCTATGACTTTATGCTTTTATATGAAAATTTCTTTTCAAAGTGCTTTTTCTATAGAAAGTTCACCTCATCCAAGAGGCAGCATTTTAGGGAAATCACACGAAAAATTCAGCTGTTTGTTGAATTAAAAATAACTCTCACTCAAAGTTAAATATTACCATTTAAATTGAGGTAATAAGCGATAAGTTATTAGTGCCAGGAATAAATACTCAAAGTCTGGTATTTATCATTGTTTCCCTTTAATTTCTGAACTGACAAGTGATAATTGCTCAGGCAATTAAAATAATTAGGAAAAGGTGGAGGCACAAAAGGAGAAGTCTTTTAGAAGTGCAAATTAAATGCATAAAGAGAGATTCACATATGTTTTCTGCACCTTATCCTGGAGTAGACTGATTACCAGGTGCTTTTTAGTGGTTTGATGATTGATAGATCACATACCATCTGAGTTCTCTCTGGGACACAAGCTCACTAGAAGCACACTTACTTCAGAATGTAGGCCTAGTTTTAAAGGAGGCCTCTGGGGATCTTTGAATTTGTATTATATAAGGGTATTGGTAATAAAAGGTGGTTTTCAGAACCCACATTTGTTCAATATCTTGTGAAAATTTAATGTGGGTGTTTTTGAGGGATACATTATTTTATGCTATGAGTAAAATCTTTGGATGATCTTACTATTTAAGGATGATTATTCACTACTTGAGCTTTAGGGGGCAGTCTGAGGGAAGCTATGGAAAGAATTGGTAGATTGACAATGGCTTTGTTAGAGAAATGACAGTTTCTGTGAAGAAAACAATATTGCTAGGCAAAATAGGCCAACCTGAATTTAGAGAGAGTACACCTAAAAAATCAATCAAAAGGGGAATTAACTGTGAGAACCACTTTTGTGTTTGTGTGCACATCAAACACTTAAGATACTCCATATTCTGATGGGATAGTGACAGCTGGGATTGATGTCAGAGATTGATGATACTAATTTCTAAGGAGAGAGTATCCAAGAAGTAAGTACATGGTATTTTTTATGATTTTGAAAATTTGTTCTATTATGCATGACTTAGTTCAGGTATATGTTCTATTAAGTATTCATTCAGAATATTGTAGTACACTACTGATGGTTGTATGAACCAATACCAAGTTATTTATCTTAGCTAACACTCTTGATTTAACTAATTTAAGATATATTCCTTCTAAATTAAAATTAGCCTTCATTATATAGATTTTTTTCTCACAGAAACTCATTTATCATATTAAACTCCTGTCAGTTAGGACATGAAATACTTTTGCACACAGTGCCTATTTATCTACAGTTTGTGCACAGGGGAACTTAAATTAGTTTAGCTCATAGCAAAATTTAGACTTTTATGAGATTTGAAAGAGTATTCAGTGAATTTGTATGGGAGAGAGTTTTATTAAAAATTATGCTGGCTGGGTGGAAGATGGCAGCCAATAAGTGGAAGCTGCAACCACTTGCTCTTGAACCCAACTCGGACACTTAGCTGATCTTCCAAAAAATAAAATGAACAGTCAACAGAAATTTTGCTGATAATGACGTTTGGAAGCTAAAGATTACAGAAGATGCTTTAAAATGGGTGGTAAGGAGGTTCTATAGGTGGATGAGGAAAATCCCTGGGCATGGCACCACCAGCTACTGTGCCAGCATCCATAGAAAGCCTGGTAAGAGATAGCAGCTTAGTGGCTCCCTCCATTCCCAGGGCAGGGACTCCCCATACCTGGGACTAAAGTGGCTTGAATACAAAAGTTGTCAGGGAGAACCAGAATACACACACACACACAGCTAGTGGCACACCCAATATTGCAGCAGTAAATGCCAACCAGAAGAGTGACAGAGATATTATATGAACCTGGATCTGGAGGAGGAAGAGGGCCATGGCTAGTCATGACTGTGATAGACTATTGAATTTTCGGAGAAGTGGCATGTATGAAAAGCCAGACAGTGATTCAGTGCTGCAATGGGAACACCCAGAGAGGCTTTTTAAAATGGTGAGCTGAGGTGTGCTGGGCAAGGACCTGGCATATGCAGCTGCCTTGCCAACAAGGAAAAAGGATTGCAGGCATGATTTGGTCCCACTTAGTGAAGCTGGGCAAATTGATCAAAAAGATGCAAAGTGAGGTGATTTCTTAGCCTCAACCCAGTGCAGCTGTGCAGAGTGGAGAGTGCAGACTGTGGTATGCAGTGAGGGCAGTGGGCTGGCAACTGTTCACCTGAGATTATTTAAAGCCAGACTAAGCCCCCTTCCTTGGCAGAACCTCCAGGAAGGGAAGGTTGTGCCCAGCCCCCAACTCCTGCAGGAGCTGGGGAAGATCTGCAAAACAAGCCAGTCAGGCTTAACAACACTGCAGGGGGCATTTCCCACAGAGAAAGGCAGCAAGCAGGATGCTTAAAAGGGTCCATTTTGAACTTTTCACAGAGAGATAAAGTACACTGGGACCTACTTCACTGATGGCATCAAACAAGAAGTTCAGAAAGTGGTGCAGCAGCAAGGGGGATTCAGGGCTCCGCCCAGCCTAGGCTAGTACACAGAGCTTCAGACTACACCAAGCAGGAGAGAGCCAACACTCTTACACAAATTGCCACCCATCCTGTGAAATGGACAGCCATTTAATCAATAACTAAACATTATTGGAAATAAGATGGGACAGAGTAAGATGAGAGGTATAGGGGCAGGGGGAATACACCACCATTTCTCAGAAGAGTGAACAGTGTCTCCCAGGGAAGATTCAAAGGCCCAACCTCTCAATCCTAACAGAAGCTCCCTGTAGAGGCAAGGAAAAGAGATACAGGCAGTGTTGTCAGAAGTTGCACAACCTACCCAGGGACCTTGAGCTGATAAAAAACCAAAAACAGATCCAGAAAGTAGTCAGAAGGGAAACAGTAACAGCTGAGATGAATTTCACTTTGCTCTTCCACAGAACTTGTATGTTTTTTTCTTCTTTTTTCCCCTTGCACATAGACTTTTAATATTTTTCCTTTTGCTTCAGTTGCATTCCAGCTAACTCACTACTCTTGGTCTTTTATTTTATTTTTTAAATATTTTATTTCTTTATTTTTAGATAGAGGGGAAGGGAAGGAGAAAGAGAGGGAGAGAAACATCAATGTGTGGTTGCCCCTCACATGGCCCCCACTGGGGACCTGGCCCACAATTCAGGCATATGCCCTGACTGGGAATCGAACTGCGACCCTTTGGTTGACAGCCTGTGCTCAATCCACTGAGCTACACCAGCCAGGGCTGGTCTTTTATTTTTTATTCTTTTTATTCAGATTATATATTTTTCACATTATTTTTATTTCAAATCCCACATGGCACTCTTCCCTGGTCTTACCCCATTTTGCCTTCTTCCTGACCTTTCTTACTGTAGTTGTAAACTTTATTTTCTCCCATACTACACCATGTTCTGATTCCTTACTCTTACTATTTCTTCTCTATCTATCCTTGCAAAAGCAATCTTTTTTCCTTAACTCAGCTCCCGTTCTTCTTCCCCCTCTTATAGTAGTCTTTTTTCTTTTCTACCTATATAAATTGTGGCTAGTTGGATGAGGATATCATGGTATTGCTGTTTTTCTCCAATGGTATTCCTATTTGTTCACTGTTTGTTAGTACTTCAGATCCCATAGGATACATCCCCCTGTCTTACTCCATTTTGCCTTCCCCCTACCCTTAACCAGTTGAGTTAGACATTTTATTTTATATTTTATTTTATTTTTCCATTCCTTAGCCTGGGTTCTATCCCTTACTTTCATTAGTCTTCCTCCTGCATCCTCTCAAAATCATTTTTCTTTACTGTAGACATCTCATATTCACTTTTCTCTTTTCTATAATATTCTTATTCCCTTTCCAGCTTTATTAATCTTCACTCAGCTGTCATTATTGACTCTGCTGTGGTTTTTCTGCAAATTTGTTCCCATTGGTTCAATACCTTTTTAATTTTACTTCAAACCTCATAGTATACTCTTCCCTTTTCTTAACCCATTTTGCCAGCACCCTTCCCTGTTTTACTTATGTTTTAAATTGTATTATCTCCCTTTCTTCACATCATTTATATTCTCTACTCTTATTATTTCTCCTCACTCTTCCCACTCAAAATCATTTTCCCCAGTTTAGTCATCTCATTTTTCCTTTTTTCTATCTTATAATATTTTTAATCTTATTCCATCTTTATTAAACTTTGCTCAATTGCTCTTGATATTGCCAATGTGGCAGGTTTTTATTTTTGCTGGTGTGAGTTTTATTTTCTGGTAATATTGATTTGTTAACTAACACCTGTACAACAGCATATAAGATACAGTGGGAAATCTGACTACCAGTCATCCAACATGAGGGGAGAACCCACCAATGAATGAGCCACCAACAAGCAAATCCCAAGTGCAACAAGAGAGCCCACACAAGCTAAGTAAAGGACAACACTATAGCATCCACATAAGGAGCTCAAAGAGACAGCACCACTGAGTCCCACAAGCTCCTACTACAGAGTCTACCCCACAAAGACAGGGAGGCAAAGCAGAGCATCCT
Organism: Anoura caudifer; assembly: GCA_004027475.1. Taxonomy (NCBI): domain Eukaryota; kingdom Metazoa; phylum Chordata; class Mammalia; order Chiroptera; family Phyllostomidae; genus Anoura; species Anoura caudifer. Next base: position 10,763 of record PVKU01013198.1, on the reverse strand, counting down.
GAGATGCAGAAACAAACAAAAAGAGTCACCTAGAATGCGGAGACAAAGAAAGAAACCCCAATTAAAAAGAATGAAGGAATCCACAGAAAAATAGCTGAATGAAAGTGAGGCAATCTGTCAAACATAGAATTTAAAAATGGCTTTAAAAACATGCTCAAGGAACTCAGCGATAACTACAAGAAACAGGGTGGGAACTACAGCAGCATGAAAAAGGAAATAGAAACTATGAACAAGAACAAGGAAGAAATGAAGAATACAATATCTAAAAGGAAAATACACTAGGAGGAAATAAGTAGGCTGGATGAAGCAGAGGACTGAACATAGACATTAAAATCTCCAACAATATATTGGCAAACCAGATTCAGCAATAATTAAAAATATTATACAGCATGATCAATTGGGGTTCTTCCCAGGAATGTAAGGATGGTACAATATTTGCAAATTAACAAATGTAATACATCACATAAAAGGAAAGACAAAAATCAAATCATCATATTAATAGAAGAAGAAACAGCATTTGATAAGTCACAACACCCATTTCTGACAAAAAAAGAAACACTCAGCAAAACGGGAGTAGAGCAGTGGTGTCCAACTAGTGGCCCGCAGGCTACTTGCAGCTCAGAATGACTATGAATGCTGCCAAACACAAAATCTTAAATTTACTTAAAATATTATGAGGTTTTTTTTGTGTGTGTGTGTGATTGCATGTTGCAATGTATTTAATGTGTGCCCCAAGACAACTGCTCTTCTTCCAGTGCAGCCCAGAAATGCTAAAAATTTGGATACCCCTGGAGAAGAGGGTGCATATCTCAACATAATAAAGGCCATATATGAGAAAACTACAGACAACATCATACTCAAAGGGCAAAAACTGAAAGGTCTCTCCCTAAGATCAGGAAAAAGACAAGGGTGTTCACTTTCACCACTTCTGTTCAACATAGTATTGGAAGTTCTATGTTGAACTTTGAATAGTGATCAGACAAAAGAAATATAAGACAATCAAATTGGAAAGGAGGATTAAGCTGTCATTTTTTGCAGATGACATAATAGTGTACATAGAAAACTCCATAGACTGCACCAAAAAACTACTCGAACCAACAAATGAATTTGACAAAAAAGTAGGATATAATGTCAATATTCAGGAATTGAAGATATTTTTGTATACCAACAATGAAATATCAGAAGCAGAAATCAGGAAAAAATTCCCCTTTGCTATAGCAACAAAAAAAAATAAAGTACCTAGTAATAAACCTAACCAAGGAGATAAAAGACTTGTACTCAGACAACTACACAACACTGAAAAAGAAATTAAAGAAGACAGAAATAAAGGGAAGCATATCCGTGTTCATGGATTGGAAAAATACTATCACTAAAATGTCCATACTATCCAAAGCAATCTATAGATTCAATGGAATTGCTATCAATATGCCAATGATATATCTCATAGATATAGAGCAAATATTTCAGAAATTTATATGGAACCAGAAATGACCCTGAATAGCATCAGCAATTATGAGAAAGCACAAAATAAGAGGGATCACAATACGTGATATCAAGCTAGATTACAAGGCTACAGTAATCAAAACTGTCTCATACTGACATAAGACAGACATATAGATCAATGGAACAGAATAGAGAGCCCAGAAACAATCCCAAGTCTCTATGCTCAATCAATATCCAAAAAAGGGGGCAGAAGCATAACATGGAGTAAAAATAGACTCTTCAACAAATGGTGTTGGAACATGTGAACAACTACATGCAAAAAAATATAAACTCAATAACCAACTTACACTATACACAAAAATAAATTCAAGGTGGATAAAAGACCCAAATATATATATTGTGACACCATAACAAACTTAGAGAAAAACATAGGCAGTAAAATATCAGATATCCGACTTCTGGCCAAGATGGAGGCATAGGTGGACACATTGTGCCTCCTTGCACAACCAAAATTAAGGACAACAAATATTTAGAAACAAGGAAATAACCAGAACTAACAGAAAATTGAACTGTACAGAAGTCTGAAAAACATTTATCCAGACCGGTAAGAGGGGCGGAGTCGCGGCAGGAAAAACTGGAGTTTGGTGGACCTGGGTGCTCAGGAGCCCCAGGCATGCAGGCAGCAGCTGGAAGACCCCATGTGCACAGGCAGCGGCTAGCAGACCTCGGGCGCAGGATGGCAATGGGTAGACTCAGTGAGACCATGCAAGGTGGCTGGCTGACTGAGGTCCCACATTCAAGAACAGATAATCCAGATGAAAACAGGGAGTGAGGCAGACCTCACAACCCAGGGCCCCAGCACTGGGAAATAAAACATAAAAACAGCAATTGAAAACACTTGTGGGGGTTGAGGTGCAGGGAGAGACTCCCAGCCTCACAGGAGAGTTCGTTGGAGAGACCCACAGAGTTCTAGAAAGTACACAAGCCCACCCAAATAGAAATCAGCATCAGAGGGGCCCAATTTGCTTGTGGAAAGCAGCGGAAGGGACTGAAATATGAGAGAGAGTGGAGCAAGCACCATCGTTCCTTCTCGGACCCCTCCCCCCAAAACAGCGACACAACCCAGCAACTTGGCTGCCCCGCCCTGGGGAACACCTAAGGCTCCACCCCACACTACATAACAGCCCTGACCAGACCAAAAAAAAAAAAAATAATAAAAAGGGCTCAAACAGGAGAACAAATCAAAACCCCAGAGCCAATTCATCTAAGCGACCAAGACATTGCCAACCTATCTGATGCACAGTTCAAAGCCCTGGTGACCAGGATGCTCACAGAATTGGTTGATTTTGGTCGCAAGTTAGATGAACAAATGAAGGCTACAATAAGTGAAATGAAGGAAAATGTGCAGCGAACCAATAGTGATGGGAGGAAAACTGGGACTCAAATCAAGGGAGTGGACCAGAAGGAAGAAAGAAACAACCACACAGAAAAGAAGAAAGAAACAAGAATTCAAAAAAAAAAAAATGAGAGACTTAGGTACCTCCAGGACATCTTTAAACATCCCAACATCCGAATTGTAAGGGTACTGGAAGGGGAAGAGGAAGAGCAACAAATGGAAAACTTATTTGAACAAATAATAAAGGAGAACTTCCCCAATCTGGCAAAGGAAATAGACTTCCAGGAAGTCCAGGCAGCTCAGAGTCCCAAAGAAGTTGGACCCAAGGAGGAACACACCAAGGCACATCATCATTACATTAGCCAAGATTAAAATGAAGGAGAGAATTCTAGAAGTAGCAAGGGATAAGGGCATAGTCACCTACAAAGGAATTCCCATCAGAGTGTCAGCTGATTTCTCCAAAGAGACCTTACAGGCAAAAAGGGGCTGGAAAGAAGTATTCCAAGTTATGAAAGTCAAGGACCTACATCCAAGATTGCTCTATCCAGCAAAGCTGTCATTTAGAGTGGAAGGGCAGATAAAGTTCTTCTCAGATAAGGTCAATTTCAAGGAGTTCATCATCACCAAGCCCTTATTATATGAAATTTTTCAAGGGATTTATCTAAGAAAAAGAAGATAAAAAATATGACAGTAAAAGACAGCAAACTCACAGGTATTAGCAACCACACCTAAAACAAAAGCAAACTAAGCAAACAGCTAGAACAGGAACAGAACCACAGAAATGGATATCACATGGAGGGTTAGTAACAGGGAAGTGGGAGGAGGAGAGGGGGGTAAAAGTTACAGAGAATAAGTAGCATAGACGGTGGGTAGAAAATAGACAGGGGGAGGGCAAGAATAGTGTGGGAAATGTAGAAGCTAAAGAAGTTATGATACATGGACATGAACTGAAGTGGGGGAATGTGGATGGGAAGGAGGTGCAAGGTGGAGGGGAATGAAGGGGGGAATGGGACAACTGTAACAGCATAATCAATAAAATTAAATTAAATTAAAAATAAAATAATAAAATAAAATAAAATATCAGATATCCCACACAGCAATATCTTCACTGATATATCTCTTAGGGCAAGGAATATAAAGGAAAGCTAAACAAGTAGGAGTACATCAAATTAAAAAGCTTTTGGATGGCTAAAGAAAACTTCAGCAAAATGAAAAGGTAGCCAGCTGTATGGTAAAACATATTTGCCATTGATACTTTGGACCAGAGTTTGATTTCCAACAAAGATAAAGAATTCATATCACTCAACACCAGGAAGAAAAACAGTTCAATTAAAAATGTTCAAAGGACCTGAACAGATACTTCTCCAAGGAGGATGTACAGAGGTCCCAGAAACATATGGAAAGATATTCACCTTCACTACCTATCAGAGAATTGCAAATTAAAACAACAGTGAGATACTACTTCACACCTGTCAGAATGGCTATCATAAACAAATCAACAAACAAGTGCTGGTGAGGATGTGTGGAAAAAGTATCCCCAGTACACTGTTGTTGGGAATGAAGACTAGTGCAGCCACTGTGGAAAACAGTGCAGAATTTCCTTGAAAACTATAAATCAAACTGCCTTTTGACCTGGCAATTCCATTGCTGGGAGTATACTCTATGAATCCTGAAACACCAATTAAACCTATGAAGAACCTTTCAAAGAACCTATGAACCTAATGTTCATAGCGGTGTTATTTACAATAGCCAAATGCTGGAAACAGCCTAAGTGCCCATCAGTAAATGAGTGGATCAAAAAACTGTGGTACATTTACACAATGGAATACTATGCAGCAGAAGTAAAGAAGGAACACCTACACTTTGCAATGGCAGGGATGGAAGTGGAGACTATTATGCTAAGTGAAATAAGCCAGTAGGAGAAAGACAGATCTCACCTATAAGAGGAATCTAATGAAGGAAATCTAACTAATGAACACAATAGAAACAGAGATATGGAAACATGAAACAGATTGAAAGGGACCAGAGTGGAGGCAGGAGTGGAATAATGTGGGGAAGAAGGGGAAGGATCAGTCAAGGAACATGTACAAAAGACCCATATTAACTGATTACAGGCTGGTTATTGACTGAGGGAGCCGGTGGTGAGCTGGTCAGTCAAGAGCAATGGGGGAGAAATTGGAACAACTGTAATTGAACAATAAAAAAGTGATGCTAGCTGATATCAGGGTCAGCAACAATCATTTTGGAGAGATTTTTGCATGTGATAAGCTGGGGGGAGGTTTATTTCAAAATAAATTAATATGTCATTCTACTTCCTATTGTTTAAACATGATGAACGACTTTGATTTGATAAATAACTCTCATAAATGATATTTAGAAAATTTTAGGGTAATACTAGTCAATCAACAATAGTTATTAACTGTTCACTCTATTTATGTTAATTTGTTATTAAGTATAAACATTTATTGAATATCTGTGAAGATCACACCAAAAGTTACAGAGAACTACTTACTAAGTGTTCTTACTAAGCAAATAAGAGAGCAAATAGAACCAGAGAGATGGAAATAAAGAACAAACTGACAGTATCCAGAGGTGAGGAGGGTGGGGGATAACAGGAAAAGAATGGAAAGGGTCAAGTCAGGGAACATGCACAAAGGACCCAGGGTCAAGGACAATGGGGGTGGGAAGATTAAAAGTGGAAGGTGGGAGTGGGTATGGTGGGGGGACAGTAATGGGGGAGAAAGAGGACAACTATAATTGAACAATAATAATTTTTTCCTAAATTTAATCTTTTTTGCTGTAATTTAAGCTCTGCAGAACTTCTAAAATTTTCTATGCTGTTGCTTTTTTCCCCTCCCTAGATTATAAGAATTTCTTTAATACCTTACAATTAGCTAACTTCATATATTATTTGAATTATTACCCTTCACCTACACTCCTTGGTATTAAGGGCTTACAAAATTATATCCAGACCAGGGAATTGACATTAATATATTCCACAGATTTTTTTTATATTCCACAGATTTTTAATCCAGATTTCATCAATTGTAAAATCACTCATTTTCCTGTGTGAATATATAATTTTTTTCATATGTGGAGCTTTGTGTAAAAATCACCATGATCAAAATAGAGAGCTGTTCTATCAGTACAAGTATCCCTTAATCTTTAAAGCCAGACCAACTCCCATGATTTACCTCCCTGCTCACTAAACCCTAGCAACCATTAATTTGTTATGTATTTCTAAATTTTTGTCATTTCAAGAATGTTATATAAATGGAATTATAGACTGTATAACTTTCTGAGGTTGGCTTCATCACTCAGCATAATTCACTTTGAAATCCATCAGAGATGTCTAATGTATTAATAGTTTTTCCTGTTTATTGCTGAATTGTAATTCTTGGTATAAATATGCCCCAGTATGTTTAAACACTCATCCATTGAAGGAAATTGGTCACTTTAAATTTTATCCATTGTAAATAAAACCAGTATAAAATTTATGTACAAATTTTTGTGTGAACATAAATTTTCATTTCTTTGTTATAAATATCCAAGAGACCAATTATTGGGTTTTATGGTAAACATGTATTTAGTTGCGTAAGAACTGCCATTGAGAAAATGTCTCTACCATTTCATATTGCCTTAAACACAATTATTGATCAAGTTCCTGCAAACTTGCTATTATTTAGTGTTTTCACTATTGTCTTAAATTTTATTTTATTTTAAAATCATTTTTATTGTTATTCTATTACAGTTATCCCAGTTTTTTGCCCTTTTCCTTCCTCTGCCCATCCCACACCCTACTCCCACAGTCAATTCCCATACTGTTGTCTATGTCTGTGGGTCATTTTGATAAGTGTATAGTGATATATTATTGTGGATTTAATGTGCATTTTCCTAATGGCTAATGATTTTGAACATCTTTTTATGTGCATATATTCATGTGTATATCTTCTTTAGTGAAATGTCTGTTCATGCCTCTGAATCACTTTCAAATTGAATTGTTTCCTTCTTGACTGTTGAGCATTGAGAATTATTTATATATTTTAAATTTAGGGTTTGTCAGGTATGAGGTTTGCAAGTATTTTCTCCCCGTTAATAGCTTTTCTTTTCATCCTCTTTAGAGGATCTTTTGCACAGCATTAAAATATTTTCAATGTAATTCAATCCATCGATTATTTCCTTTATGGATCGTGCTCTTGGTTTCAAGTCTACATTTCTTTGCCTAGCCCTAAATCTTAAAGACTTTCTTCTATTTTTCTTAAAAGTTTTATAGTTTTACATTTTTACATTAAAGTTTATGATCCACTTTGATTTTTTTGCATGAGATATGAGATTTTAGGTAAAAGTTGATTTTCTCAAGCTGTATGTGTCCAAATTCTGCAGCACAATACTGAAAATTTTTTTCCTTCTTCCATTGAATTGTATTTTTATCTTTGTCAAAAATAAGTTTAACATATTTGTGTAAATATGCTTCTGGCTTTCTGGCTTCCATATTCTGTTACATTGTGTGTGTGTGTGTGTGTGTGTGTGTGTGTGTGTGTGTGTACTAGCTTCACCAATACTAGCTCTTTTGAGAAGAGTGATTGCTCCCACTTCATTTTATAGAATTGTTTTGGATATTACACATCCTTTGTCTTTCCATTATAAAATTTGATATAAGTGTTTCTCTATCTACGAAATATTTGCTGTAATTTTCATAGGAACTGTGTTAAATCTATAGACTAATTTAGAGCAAGTTGACATCTTTACCATGGTGAATCTTACATTTCCATGAACATGTGAATATTTCCAAGTATACATCTTCTACATGTTTTGCTAAGTTTATAACTAAGAATTTAATTTTCTTAAAAAAATTGTAAATAGTGTTGTGCACTATGGCCCTGATGATCTCATTGCTTCTAGGAAGGTTTTTTTTTTTTTTTCTTTTATGGTAGAGTCTGTGAGATTTTCTATGTGGATGATCAAGTCACATGAAGCTAGAGACAGGTTTGCTTCTTTTTAAAAAATCACTACAGCTTTCATTTATTTTCTTTTTTTTCTTTTCTTTTATTTTGATTGTTGTTCCTGTACAGTTAACTGTCCTTTACTCCCATCCCAGCACACCACCCCAACCCTCCTCACCTCCCTCCCATATTCACCCCCCCCAGTTTTTGTCCATGGGTTTTCATACTTGTTGTTCCAAATCCTTCCCCCTTTCCCCTGAAATCCCCTCTGCTTTCCCCTCTGGTGACTGTCAGCCTGTTGTAAATTTCAGTAGCTTTGGTTATATTATACTTGTTTGTTTGTTCTGTTAATTTGGTTCCTGTTAAGGGTGAGATCATATGGTATTTGTCTTTCACCCCCTAGCTTATTTCGCTTAGCATAATGCTCTCCAGCCCCATCCATGCTGTCACGCAGGGTAGGAGCTCATTCTTTCTTTCTTTCTGCTGCATAGAATTCCATTGTGTAAATGTACCACAGTTTCTTAATCCATTCATTTACTGATAGGCACCTAGGTCGCTTCCTACACTTGGCTATTGTAAATTGTGCTGCTATGAACATTGGAGTGCATAGGATCTTTTGGATTGGTGTTTCAGGGTTCTTAGGATATAATCCTAGCAGTGGGATTGCTGGGTCAAAAGGTAGATCCATTTTAGTTTTCTTAGAAAATTCCATACTGTTTTCCATAGTGGTTGTACCAGTCTGCAGTCCCACCAACAGTGCACTAGGGTTCCCTTTTCTCCACAGCCTCTCCAACACTTGTTGTTTGTTGCTTTGGTTTTGATGGTCATTCTGACTGGTGTGAAGTGGTATCTCGTGGTGGCTTTAATTTGCATCTCTCTGATAGCAAGCAATATTGAGCATCTTTTCATGTGTCTCTGGATCCTCAGTATGTCCTCCTTAGAGAAGTGTCTGTTCATGTCCTTTGCCCATTTTTTGATTGGGTTGCTTGTCTTCTTAGAGTGGAGTCATGTAAGTTCTTTATATATTTTGGAGATGAAACCCTTGTTTGAGGTATCATTGGCAAATGTGTTTTCCCATACAGTTGGTTCTCTTTTTATTTTAATACTGTTTTATTTAGCCATGCAGAAGCTTCTTATTTTGATGAGATCACATTTGTTTATTCTTTCCTTTATGTCCCTTCCTTTAGGGGACATATCAGTAAAAATGCTGGTGCATGAAATATCTCTGATTTTCCTGCCTATGTTCTCCTCTAGGAATTTAATAGCGTCATGGCTTATATTTAACTCTTTTATCCACCTTGAATTTATTTTTGTGTATGGTGTAAGTTGGTGCTCGAGTTTCATTTTTGTGCATGTAGCTGTCCAGTTCTCTCAACACCAGTTGTTGAAGAGGCTATTTTTACTCCATTTGATGTTGCTGCCCCCTTTGTCGAATATTAATTGACCATAGAGACTTGGGTTTATTTCTTGGCTCTGTGTTCTATTCCACTGGTCCATGTGCCCATTTTTATGCCAGTACCAGGCTTTTTTGATTACAGTAGCCTTGTGATGCAGTTTGGTGTCAGGTATTATGATCCCTCCTACTTTGCTCTTCTTTCCCAAAATTGCCACAGCTATTTGAGATCGTTTATGGTTCCATATAAATTTTTGAAGTGTTAGCTCTATATCTGTGAAATATGCCATTGGTACTTTAATAGGTATTGCATTGAATCTGTAAATTATTTTGGGTAGTATGGTGTTAATGTTAATTCATCCAATCTATGAACATGGTATATGTTTCCATTTGTTTGTGTCTTTCTTGATTTCTTTCTTCAGTGTTGTGTAGTTTTCTGCATATAGGTCTTTTACCTCCTTGGTTAGTTTTATTCCTAGGTATTTTATTTTTCTTTTTACTGTATCAAATGGGATTTTTTCCTTGATTTCTGCTTCTGCTGTTTCATTGCTGGTATACAAAAATGCCTTTGATTTCTGGATATTGACTTTGTATCCAGCTGTTTGGCCAAATTCATTCATTAGATCAAGCAGCTTTTTGGCTGAGTCTACAGGATTTTCTATGTACACTATCATGTCACCTGCAAACAATGATAGTTTTGTTTCCTTCTTTCCAATTGGGATGTCTTTATTTCCTTTTCTTATCTAATTGCTGTGGCTAAGACTTCCAATACTATATTGAGTAGAAGTAGTGAAAGTGGACAACCTTGTCTTGTTCCTGATCTTAATTGAAAAGATTTTAGTATTTCCCCTTTGAGTATGATGTTGGCTGTAGGTCTGTCATATATGGCTTTTATTATGTTGAGGAATGTTCCCTCTACTCCCACTTTGCTGAGTGTTTTTATCATAAATGGTGCTTTACCTTATCAAAAGCTTTTTCTGCATCTATTGATATGATCATGTGATTTTTGTCTTTGCTTTTGTTTATGCGATGTATTACATTTACTGATTTGTGAATGTTGAACCATCCTTGCATCCCCGGGATGAATCCCCCTTGGTCATGGTGTATGATCTTTTTAGTGTGTTGTTGGATGTGGTTTGCCAATATTTTGTTGAGGACATTTGCATCTATGTTCATCAGCGATATTTGCCTGAAGTTTTCTTACTTTCTTATGTCTTTATCTGGTTTGGATATTAGGATGATGCTGGCTTCATAAAAAGAGTTTGGGCGTCTTCCATCATTTTGGATTTTTTGGAATAGTCTGTGAAGCATAGGGGTTAGCTTTTCCTTAAATGCTTTGTACAATTCTCCTGTGAAACCATCTGGTCCAGGGCTTTTATGTGTTGGGAGTTTTTTTTATTACTGCTTCAATTTCATCTGCTGTTATTGGTCAGTTCAGGCTTTCTGCTTCTTCTTCATTGAGTTTTAGGAGATTATATTTTTCTAGAAACTTGTCCATTTCACCTAGGTTTTCAAATTTCTTGGCGTATAGTTCTTCAGAGTAATTTCTCACAATCTTTGTATTTCTGTGTTGTCAGTTGTAATCTCT